>JAAVTI010001362.1:0-132715 GCA_011947335.1 Phytophthora constricta | reverse complement strand
CCTCGGCTCACTGTGGCCATCCGTGTCCTCGGAACTGTAGACGAAGCCCAGCGCATCCCCCTCCCTCGCCCCAGCCTCCTCCTGGCTGCATGCGCTCACCCTCGTCGTCCTCGCCACGATCTCCGCAGGTTCCAACTCGGTCTGTCTGTCTAGCTGGCTGGTGCCGTCCCCTCCGTCCGTCCGTCCAGGAGCTTCCTCCCCCACCTGTGCGCTCGACCGCAAAAAGCGGAAAGAGCTCAACGAGGCTGCGCGCATAGCGCGGCGCACCAGCACCACCACTTTAATGGCGCCCCGGCTCTGCGCGGTGACGTCACACGGGCCAAGGAGAGCCACTCGACCGAAGACGTCGAGCGACTTCCACTCAGTATGGTGATTGAAACCCTCCACCTCGATGTATGAAACTCGATCGTTCACTTGTTAAATGTATGCTCTCGAAAGTTTCAAACATTCTCGAGTTGTTTCAAACACTCGAGGGGCTGATCTGAAGATTGGGCCACGCCTTCGGGCGTGTTCGAGTCCCATCGAGTGCTTCGCCTCTTTCGGGGCCCTTGCAGAACCGCGAAATAACCAGATCGATGAACACGCGTGATTGCATTGCCTGGAGCTGGGAAGGCAACCGAACAAGGCGAAGCTGCAGCATAAAAAAATTGAATTAGTCCGGTGATCTGTTTCTCAAATGTCTGAGACGAAGCCAACGAGTAACGCGCAAAGCTCGGGCATGCTGCAAGATGTAATTAACTGTAAAAGATTTACAGGACAATCAGTCCGGTTTTGTGATCTGTATCGTCGAAGTGCCAATTAGTTATGTGAGGAATCTCATTGCTACTAGTAAGAAGTCGTTGACTACATCTGCGTGAAGCTGGTATGACGTGGCTCTTGGGCTGGAGTTGAAGATACCGCTGCTTCAACGTCATCCTCTTGCAGCATGGTTGCTTTTGGTCAGACTTCCACTCGCCGCAAACAGTTGAAGTTAGCTTCACAGATAGTTTGGCCACTGTTGACAGTCCAATTGCACCGGCCAACCACAGCAAGAGTACGATGCCGACGTACGTGGTAGGGTGATCTTGAAACACGATCCAGCTGCCGACGAAGGGGTCATTGCCGATTGTGCAGAGCACAACAATGGGCTGAATCACTGCAAGCACGATGACCACCGCACTCATCGCACCAACAACGACCTTGAGAACGGTGTAGTAGAAAATTAGGGTCCACACTCGGCGAGTCAACGTGATGTGAGGCGAAAAAACTTTAGATCAGCAATGTCTGGGAACGTAAATCGACTCGTGCAGTCCTCAGGATCCAGTGTCACCGCTTTCGATGTCGAATTCACCACGGAGTTGGCAAAGTTAGCGAGCTGAATCTCCTTCTTCACGAGACCGTGCACGATGTAACCACATAGCCAGAAAGGATAAAGCCACAGCAGGCTGCAGAGTAAGCACAACTGGGTATAGTCGCCGTGTAGGCGTTCATCAATGATAGCACAAACAGCGCTGCCAGCAAGAGATACCCGAGGTACCTCAACCACTTCTGCCGAATTAACATAACAAGTCCAATCACCAAAAAGCAAACACACCCAGCGCGTAAGTCACGAACCAACATGGCGCGAGCGCAGTGTTCGTAATCATCAATGCAGCGAAGATTACTCCACCGATGACCACTGGGATGTTTAGCAGGTGGAACACGAACAGCGTCGCCGCTCGCTTGAAAAATGTCACCAAATTTGTATACCCCAACTTGAAGTTGGAGCAGCACTTGCTCTCTCCGCCCTTGGCTTTCAAAGACGCTGCTGAGAGTTTCAGCAAGAATGGGTCCACCCCAGCAGTGCGAACTTGGTCGTCAAAATACTTGTCCTTTGCCATGGTTTGCATCCTCTTTGCGTATCAATGGTCTGGTGTTCTGGATGGCGTGATTTAGCGTTGCCGCTTGCAGGAGTTTTCGAGAATGAGACCAAAGAGCAGTAAAACTCGTCTTAGCTTGAATGGACAAGTAATGACGTGGTTCATCTTGGTGGATTTAGTGTAGCTATCAAAGTTTCGCATGTTTTTAAGCATGCGAATCTTAATCAAAGAAATGTAGCTACCAACGTTTGATCGTATGATCTATCCAGACCGTACGTTGTCTAGGATTAACGTAGAAGAGGAGTAGGAAAAATAGTGAGTCGATGCAGCAATTATCGTTCGTTTTGCTTTAGCGTGATGGTGTTTCAAGCGTGGTATGATCGAGGTGATTTCCATTGTTTTGCCGTGCCCTCGAGCATCCGATTTGTGCCTTGCTCTTGCGTCAAATCGGAATTTCCTAACACTTTATGCATCCACACATATAGCTCCAGTTTGCAGCCTCGTGATTCTGGTGCAAAATTGGGTACAACTTGACGAACCGACGAGGTGAAGTTGAAGTTTGGCCGAGCTGTTGCCTTTTAAGATACATGAACTCTGAGCTTCGTCTGAAAAAAAGTGAAATGATTTCAAATGGTGATCGTAGGATGGTAACGAAGCGGGGAAAGCACGCGTACATGTATCGACGTCGTAGCCCATGTTGCTCGGAATTTCGAGTGCAACGGCGAAATCTACACTGAAGTACGAAGTATCTATGAATCTGCCAATAAGATATTTATCACTTCGCGGAGGATTAAAAAAATGCTCCGCGAAGTGCTAAATACCATCAATTTGGCGATTGATTCACAAGTTAGATCGAAAAGCAACGAGCAGAACTTGCTTGTGGATGACGAGTCCAGAACTGCACGCTCGGAAGTGGAAATGGCCGCAGAGGCCACGCAGCTTCGTCCCTTTGTCTCATAGATACCTGAGTTTGGTTTAGCAGAATAGCTATACGCCTGCTAGTGGTGATTTTTGCAGAACCTGATCGGATATGGTTGACTACATCTGCGTGAAGCTGGTATGACGTGGCTCTTGGGCTGGAGTTGAAGATACCGCTGCTTCAACGTCATCATCTTGCAGCATGGTTGCTTTTTGGTCAGACTTCCACTCGCCGCAAACAGTTGAAGTCAGCTTCACAGATAGTTTGGCCACTGTTGACAGTCCAATTGCACCGGCCAACCACAGCAAGAGTACGATGCCGACGTACGTGGTAGGGTGATCTTGAAACACGATCCAGCTGCCGACGAAGGGGTCATTGCCGATTGTGCAGAGCACAACAATGGGCTGAATCACTGCAAGCACGATGACTACCGCACTCATCGCACCAACAACGACCTTGAGAACGGTGTAGTAGAAAATTAGGGTCCACACTCGGCGAGTCAACGTGATGTGAGGCGAAAAAACTTTAGATCAGCAATGTCTGGGAACGTAAATCGACTCGCGTAGTCCTCAGGATCCAGTGTCACCGCTTTCGATGTCGAATTCACCACGGAGTTGGCAAAGTTAGCGAGCTGAATCTCCTTCTTCATGAGACCGTACACGATGCAGCCACAGAGCCAGACGAGGAAAAGACCACAGCAGGCTGCAGAGTAAGCACAACTGGGTATATATAATCGCCGTGTAGGCGTTCATGAATGAGAGCACAAACAGCGCTGCCAGCATGAGATACCCGAGGTACCTCAACCACTTCTGCCGAATTGACTCCACAAGTCCAATCACCAAAAAGCAAACACACCCAGCGCGTAAGTCACGAACCAACATGGCGCGAGCACTGTGCTCGTAATCATCAACGCAGCGAAGATTACTCCACCGATGACCACTGGGATGTTTAGCAGGTGGAACACGAACAGCGTCGCCGCTCGCTTGAAAAATGTCACCAAATTTGTATACCCCAACTTGAAGTTGGAGCAGCACTTGCTCTCTCCGCCCTTGGCTTTCAAAGACGCTGCTGAGAGTTTCAGCAAGAATGGGTCCACCCCAGCAGTGCGAACTTGGTCGACGAAGTACTTGTCTTTTGCCATGGTTTGCATCCTTTTTGCGAATCAACGGCCTGGTATTCTCGATGGTGTGTTTTAGCGTTGCCGATTGCAGGAGTTTTCGTGAATGAGACTAAAGAGCAGTAAAACTCAACTTAGCTTGAATGGAAAAGTAATGATGTGGTTCACCTGATGGGTGGATTTTTGTAGCTATCAAAGATTCACATGCCTTTTTGTTGAAAAGTATGCGAATCTTAAAAATGCAGCTACTTTCTTTTGATCTTATACGATCTATCCCAACCGAACGTAAGTTGTCTTGAATCAACAGTTGGGACAATAGCGAGTCGATGCAATTGTCTTTCGTTTTGCTTTTGCATGGTGGTGTTTCAAGCGTGGTATGCTCGATTTGATTTTCATTATTTTGCCGTGCCCTCGAGCACCCGATTTGTGCCTTGGTCTTGCGTCAATTCGGAATGCCCCAACACTTCATGCATCCACACAAGCTGCTCCACATCTGGAAGTTTGGTGGATTTGGTCGGTTCCAGTTCTCCATGATCCAATTCCGGCTGCTCGGTCTGTGGATCATTCGACCTCAACTGCGTTTGATCCGGGTCCTTCTCGGAGTCAGGGCCATGAGGCACCTGATGCATCGCTTGCTCTTGACCGTGCTGCTCTCGAGTTGACAGCTTGGTTAAGTCTGACTGCTTCTCCTGGTCTATCGCTGGCTGCTCGAGATCTACCAGCTCCACATTCAGCAGCTGGGTCGATTCTGATTGCACCGGAACTTCCTCTGCCAACACCGACTGCTCGAACTCTTGCTGTGTTCCAGCAAATGTGGCTTGCTCGCTATCATGATCAGTTCCTGTGCTAGAATCACGCAGTTGTGGTGGCACTTGCTGCATCGACTCATGTTCAGACGCATGTTGGGGTTCCGTTTCCGGCAGGTGCAGATCCGGGTTACGCTTTACACCGTTGATTTTGATCTTCGTGCCTCGAGCCCCTCGGGTGCCTACAATGCGTATTCATTAGTTGTCGAGCATCATCGGTATCAGATCGTTGTTACGTTTTGTTAAAAGAGCGTAGGCAATCGGTCACGGTACCTTTGTTCGTGGTTAACAGCTTTAGGCACGGTTCATTAGCATCTGACAACTCGTCATCACTTGCGGCGCTGTAGCCATCTAGACATTCACCACAGACGTTGGCCTTACGCGAGCACTAGGGAATCACGGCAGGTCATTAGTATGCTAGAAGGCTGCAGTAAATGTTAGGTAAGCAAAATACAACGTACCGGCTCACGACCTCGCTGTTCGCATGACGGCATCAAGTTACACTCGAGAGCGTCAGGAAGCACATCTGGGGGTAGTCCATGAGTGCGCGCCGTGACAGCATCGCGCGTCCAAGCACCAAATACACCAAAGCTCTCGAGGGTCTCGGAGCGGAAGTACAAGTCATATGCAGTACCCTCGGTGAGCCCGGCAATTATAAAACTCTTTTCTTGACTGCTCCCTGCCGTCGTATTGATATCCACGCTACCACTTGCAAGTATCGCCAGCTCTGTCGATTGCTGCGGCGTGTCATCCGATGGTGGGGATAAATCCCGGCCACTGGGGAGAGCGATGTAGTGCATGTGACCACGATCGCTGAGGGTGACATTTACTGTAAGCGCATCAACACGAGCATCGCTAGGGGTTACCACTATGTCCAAGAGATCAGGAGCCTCGAGTGAGCACGCACGCCTGCGTGGGTGGCCACAATACCGTAAATTCCGCCACTGCCTTTGGTCTCGGTCACGAGGTGCACTGTGTAGTTGAGTCCGGTCTGCGGAACTTCCAGGATCTGCTCTTTCCATCCGCTATCATGAGCAACTTCAATACTCGTTTCGTCGACCTCAAGGCTCTTTTGCGCTACAAGTCGATCCTCCAGTGCCAGTCGATTGCCGTAGCGGTCACTGCCTTTGGCTACATGATGCATAGGACTCCATGGCTGGACAGCCACGACAGAAAAGTACACAATCCCCGGTGCATCCATGCGAAAGCCCACGGTTAGCGCTCGCGTGGTTCCTGGTGTTGGATATGCCGCGTGAGCTAGCAGGATTGGGGCGTTCGCAAACGTCGATACGTCTTTTATTTCATGAATGATGCCGTAGACGCCATGATCAGCAGGCAGCGCTTCGGATATGATGAACAGGTCGAAACTCGTACCCGGTGTTAAGTTGTCCACCAATTCAACGTGTTCGCCTCCCGAATACGTCACACTACGCCGTGTCCGCACCACATCACGGCCGTAATCGTGCACGTTATTGCCACGACCATGGCGATCACCGTCAGACGTGCCCTTGCTACTGATATTGTGTGGCGACGTAACATTGAACTCCACATTGCCAGAGATCCCAATCATGTAGTGCACTTCACCAGGACGATCAAGTGCAAACGCTAGAATCAGCTCCGTGGTCGAACCCAAACGGGGTTCCAACCGTACTTCGGTGAATTTTGGTGCTTGTCGGTGTGTTCGGACGCGCAGTGGCTCTTCAAAAGACTTACTTAGCACACCTTCGGATCCTACCGTCTCGGTAGCAAACAAAATAGTGTAGCTGGTGTTGGGGATAAGCACTCCCTCGCCTCCAAGTTTTCCTCTACGTCATTACGACTGTGTTGCTTCTCATGCATCTCAATCTCCACGCGCTTCTGTGTCAGCGGTATTTTGCAGTCATCCTTAACACCTTCTCTGGCGCTAGTGTCGTCGCGACGAGCAGAATTCGTGGTACTCGTCATGTTACTATCCACTGTAGAGAACTGATCGAGATGTAGTGTCTCGACCACCGAGCTGGGCGTCTTGCAGTGTTCAGGAAATACCAACAAATGGATCAAAGCGCTCGAACATGAGTCACACGATACTTCCAACTTCACAGAGACAGTCGAGGTGGAACCAAAGGTTGGCTGCGCTTTTGCCTTCAAAATGCGCGGTGGTGCTTCGTGCGTCATCACAGCGATGCCATCGTTCTCAGTACGTGAATCGTTGCTTCGGTGCTTGTGCGGGTTTACCCGCGTGAACACACCATTGCTGCCGCTAGTCTCGTAAGCGAAGAATAGCAGGTACTCGTGATTAGGTTGTAGCCCAACCACATCTTGCTCGATCCGGAGGGCGGTAGCGTTCTCAGCAGTGATATTTGTCAGCATCCCAGCAGCAACGACACCATCACTATGTCCTGGTCCCGCCTCCATGAAAGCGTGTGTGACCTCACCTCGATGCGATGAGAAGGCTGATCCTCCCAGGTCACGTCCGGCCTTGAGTTTTGTATCGAACAGGATAAAATAGGGAGTTCTGCCCGTTGTTTTGGCGAGCCGATCAAGCACACCGCTGTATATGCCTGCACTAGTTTGTGGAGCATTCAGTAGCTTGGAAACATTTAGGCTGACGTGAATACCATCAGTACGACCGCTCAGAGCATGCACGGCTATCTCGTCAAACATCGTAGACTGATTCGTGTAGTCGGCATGGGTAGCAACTCGGTGGCATGCACTAGCACTACCATTCGAGGGCCACCCCAAAATGCCGCCGCTGGCAGCAGTCTCAGCTACAAGACACACATCAAAGAGTGCGTTGGGCGGCAGCTTATCAATTGTCTTGTGGGTAATCTTCCCGCGCGTTACGTCTTCTCTGGACACTGATATGGTATCGTTCACCCATACGCCCACACCTAGCTCTTCGAGGTCTGCTGTTTTGAGCATGGGGCCGCTGAGCTTCTGAAGGTCAAAAGCACTGACTGGTGGAGGCCAGACGGGGGTAGATGTGTTTGTGCCATTCTCCGTACCATTCGACGGAATCTGGGGGTACTTTCAGTATTTTGAGGACTTCTGTCTTGTACAAGACCTCGGAAAAACAGAGCATAGTGTACGTCACCGAAGCGATCCAACTGTAAGTCAATCGACAAAGCTGAGCTCGACCCTGCGACTGCGTGTATTGACAACATTTCGGGAATCATCACAGGCGGACCAAGGTTCGTGTTCACAAGAACCGGTGGCGGGAACTCACCGAAAACACCATCACTGCCATTTGTTTCTGAGGTGAGAGATACATGGTAGGTTGCACCAGACTTGAGCCCGCCCACCGTAATATTGTGGACAAACACCGGTGGATCTGTGGGTCGCGTGTCATTTGTGCCGTTGATTACCTCCATTAAAATGTGCTTCTCTAGCACCTGGAGTTGCCCTCGGAGCTCATGTGGCGTGTATTCGTGATCACCATGGCTTATGACTCCAGGATCTGCAAAGTCCACATCGCTAAGGAAGTAGTGTAGCACACCAGGGTGAGACAGGTTCGCCGAAATAATGACACTGTCGGTACTGCCCGCAACCGGGTCTACCGTAGCAAGCACAATTTTGGGTGCTGGTGCATGGGTCGTGACATTGCACACCACAGGTTCACCTAGTACACCACTGCTATTTGCATCGCGGCTGGTTTCCGTGACAACGAAAAGTTCGTACGTCGTATTCGCACTAAGCCCCTCGATCGTAATTTCGTTTGTTGAATTTGAGTCTGTGAAAATGCTTCCGCCCTTGACGAACGGAGATGACAAAGATGAAGGAGGCAACCGCTGTTGCTGAAAGTGAGCATGGCTACTTATGTCGCTTTCGGTAACGTATTTCGTAATTGTCGCGGCATCGACACCACCTTCTTTCCCCGAATCCGTCTTGTCAGTCACCTCACGGACAACATAATGCAGCAAGCACGGGGATTCTGGCTCCACCACTACGTGCGCTTTGATACGTGACGTGGTTGATGCAATGGGCTGTGCTGATGAACGGAGGATGCTAGGTGCGCTCTTGTGGGTTCTGACAGGCATCTCTTCGCTGCGATTGCTAAGTACACCGTTGCGCCGAGCATTTTCTGTGTACAAACTGACCTTGTAGATGGTGTCTTCACTAAGATTTCCCATAGCGAAGGTGAAAAGGTTCGGTGAATTCCGGGAGAACTCAAAACTGCTCCTTTCCTTTACTTCTCGGCATGACTCGGAGCTATCTTGAGAGGCAGTACTCTCGCCAGCAGTACTAGCGTGATTCAAGCACATGAAAATCACGTCTTGTGGCTTGGACATGCTGGCCTCAAGCTGGATGCTGGAGATATCACCCTGAAGAGGGTTTACCGAGCGCAACTCAACTTCCGATGCATTTTCGTTTGTTGTGGCCTCTAGCAAGGCGTTAAATGCACGCCCGAATAGCCCAAAGCTTTTCGTGGTTTCCGGCAAAAGTACAATATAGTACGGTGTCGCATCCTTGAGCCCCGTGATTTCAAACTCTTGCTTAAATGTCGCCGTACCGCCCCCACTACTAGTTGCACTAGACTTCGCATCGACAATTGGGCTTGGATTAGCACCGCCAGTGCTTGCACTCGTCTTTGAAGAAAACTTGAAAACACCAGTTTTATAAGAGTCTTCCTCCCCGTCTCTGGGAAATCGTTCGTGCAAGAGATCTAGAAGGTTTTCCATGCTTTTCACTTGTTGAAACACGCTGCGCAGGTTGGTAATGATTCCGGTTTTGCCAGACATAAGGTAGTGAATGTTGCCCATTGGTCGAGTTAACTCAACTGTCAGAGTAAGAGTGTCCACGCTTTTGTTTGTAGCTTGTGCAGTGGCAGCAAGAATTGCAGGCGCTTCCTGATGAGTCGTAGCTTGAGCTGTGAGTTCCCGAAGACCAAATAGACCGTTACTTGCTGCCGTCTCGGCACGCAGGTTTACCTTGTATAGCGTTCCACTCTGTAGCCCCGTAATATTGGCATGGTGCGTTTCCTTCAGGCTTGAACGAAAATCCTCCACGCTCAAAAAGTTGCGCATAGAGAATACTCCACGGGTTATAGCATTCTTGAGTGCGCTGATGTCGCCTGCGCTACCTTTGGCTTTTCCTACTGCCGCCGAGCCTAGTGCAGAGCTGTCCGTGGCCTTGTCTCGATTAGAGGCGCCATCAGACAACGCGGTCACCTCGTAATGCAAGTCATACTTGAAGAAAGATAGTGTATCGGGACTCACACGTTGAAGATCTTCATGATTCACCTCCAACTGGAACGCTACATCTAGCGCTATCGCGCTCGCATTTAATGGCGAGCAGCTCATTGAAGTCAATTCTGGGGCGAGCGCATGCGTGCGAACTGCTTGGAGCTTGCGAATTATCTCACTACGAACCTCTCCACCACCAGGCGCTTCTGTTATGACGAGAACGTCATAAACCGTGGCTGGGGACGTATGCTTAACAATTTTCTGGAAGCTGAGCGAGCTAGCCCCTGATGCAAGAGTGTGCACCGCAAACGCAGAACGGCCCAAGGTCGCGCTAATACCATCGCTGCGGTTTGCGACAAGATCCTCAGCAGAAATCACCACGTCATTGTCATTCTGCCCACTAGGCACCACTGCAAAATAGACTTTCCCTGGCGTCGTAAGCGTAGCATTAATCAACACGGTATCCGCAGACGCATTCGCTGGTAATACAGAGGAAACATCCACAGCAGGCGGCTCAGGGTGCGTCAACGACTGCAGTACCGACTGCACCGGTCCAAAAACTCCATTGCTGCCAATCACCTCCGCCACAAAGTACACATCATAGCTCGAATTTGATCGCAGATTCTCGACTGCACTCACCACTTTTTGAGCCTTTTGCACCGTCACCGTATTGGCATCCACAGCACGTGCAGCTTCTGCAGTCTCCACCGCATTGCTCGTTCCGGGCAGGCGCCGCATCGCAGGTTCATCTTGAGCTCCACCACTTGCTTCTGAAACATCCAGTCGACATTGCGCCGCTGCGGATTTAATTGCAGCAGCGTCCAACGGCGCATGGCCCGTCGGCAGCACTGCGTAGTGCAAATGTGCAGCGTCCGTTAGATACGTCGTCAATGTCAACGCGAACGCCGAGCCGTGTGTTGGCTCCACGAAGCTGCGCGTCTTCTTGGCACCACCTGCAATTATTAAAATAATGGCATTAGTTTTTATTAAGTAAAAATCATAAGATTGTATAACATTTATTGGTAGCGCACCGTCATTGCTGGTGGCGACTGCAGCAGGAGGAGGATCGTCGACCAGTTCGACGCTTTCGCTGGCGCTGTCGACCCCGCAGACGTCGCTGGTGGAGAGGAAGAGGAGCAGCACGAAGACCGCGAGCCAGCGTGGCAGCAGGCGGCGCGTGTCCATTGGCAGAGCGCAGCGTACCAGGGCGTATCTTTTGGTCTGACACCGGATCGGATCTGCGCGTCCTTTCAAGAACAACTTTAGTTCTGATGTGGTCCACACTAAATGGTAAGCAGCGTTTCTATGGACACTGCACAACCCAGAAAGAGTGGAACCCCACTTGGGGCTCGGTGCGCTCCGTCGTGATCGACAAGGATTTCGTGGAGTGGCGGGAACTTGAGAAGTCCTTCCCCATACGGCAGTACTTCTGTGTCAATTTCATACTATTTCTTACTGGAAGAAGCTGATCCAGCGATCGATCTACGGATTAACCACGTCGCAACGAGAGCAAATTGTTGCTCACCTTACTAATCTGATCTACAGGTAAACTGATGCTCTTGCTTTGTGTTTTATCTAACGCGCTAACAATATTATGTATTGTTTATTTTGAAGCACCACCAATACCGGATACGAAAAATTTCGCCATGCATTAAAAACTTCTTGCGATAACCAAAGAGGTCTGCCATCTTCCAGTACTTTGAAAAGAATTGGCATTCTTGCCGGAAAATGTGGGCGAACTACGCCAGAGGTACATTTTTCACAGCTGACAATACAACTACGAGCCGAGCGGAATCAAATTGGAACCAGATAAAGCTTTTACTTGCCTGGAAAACGCGTATCGACAAAACCATGGCAGGACTTCTCCAGCATCAATTACAGTGGCTCAACATATTTTGCGTACGCTATCTAAGTCAGTGACTACGTCGTCAAAGTCTGTACCATTCCTAAGCCGAGTTGCTGCTCACTTGAGTCCGGCCATCTTCAAAAAGGTAAAGAAAGAGTGGGAACGCTATGTAGTTCTACTAGGCGACTCGACGTGCACAAGAAAACCAAACACCATTTCCAAATGGAGCGTGAGTTGCTCTTCCAGGTCATTCGATTGTCATGACCTGGATTGGACATGCTCGTGCTTATTTCACCGCATGCACAACCTACCGTGCATGCATTTAATGCGCCTGGCACAAGCTGGACAAGGATTTCGAGTTCTACCTGCACCGACAATCCCGAGACGATGGAGTGTTGAAAATGCCCAGACACTAGTAAAGGAATTGGAGGATGCGGCAGACGCTCTGGGTCCAATTGTACAGATGTTAAAGTTAAGGTCGCCGAAGGTAAGGTTGCCGAATAAAATATGCCAGGACACACTTCTGATGCAACACTGTCAAATGGTGCCAAGAAGGAAAAACAGGTCGTCTACAATCGTCTTCGCAGAAGTGAACGCTCTGACGTCGTCGTATTTTCTCTGGAGAAAAGTAGATTTACGCAAAAACAATGCTGGAGCCGCTGCTGGAGAACTTGTCAAACTTACCTAGTGCTGATTTTTTCAACGAGCTATACACGTGGAAAGACGCCATTGATATGGGCCTCACTGATGGTACTCCTGTTAATTCCCGCGACAGTGACACAAACTGTGAAGATGAATCCGCTGAAATTGATGAAATAGACGAACTACCGGCACATCTAGATCCAGCAGAAGAATGGGACACATTAAATTTAATGAAGTCTATGGAGGGCACAGAAGAGATGCACGGACCCGAGGTTAGTGTTGCCGTATCCGGAAGTGATGCCAATCAAGAACCTGTCCGGTCTTCCCAGCTTGACGCAGACATAAAAAATATGTTTGACGACTCCAAATCTTCAGGCACAGAAACATAGAAAATGAGCGATATTGAAACCAGTGATGCTATCAACGAGGGTGCTGCAGGTGATCTGAAAAAAACTGTACCTCATGATGACGTTGCCGTTCACGTGGACACATCTCGAAAAACAAACAGTCAGAAAAAGCACAAAACCTCTACGACAAGTGGACATCATCAAGATGCCTAAGCCTCCACGCCGAACCAACGGAAGGGCGAAACTTACACAGACATTTTTCACTTCGTTTCCACTACATTTCGTAGTCGCTAACGGCTTCTCCTCATCATATTTTGAATTCACGTCGCTTAAGTAGACACAGTGGTGGCTCGATTTGGGCCTGATAGCTTTGGTCGCTCCACCCGTAGCCGACATTGATATATTACTTCTAGTGTACTCATACATCTAATGCCAAAAGGTATTAGTTTGTATTGCCCCCAGTAAAATAGTGTTTAAAATGTCACTAGTTTGCAACGACAATCTGCCGAATTATTACCAGCACTGATGAAAACTGGCAATCCCTGCCGTCGAGGATTGAGGAAACGTTGTCTTGTCACCATCCGAGCAGCAGCGAAACAAGAAAAAGTCATCAAGCCTATGACTACCTATTACTTTTATAACCCTCCCTCCGCCAGCAGATAAATGCGGGGCTCTCTGCCGTAACGGTACCGATGATTGAACCGTATGTCACCCAAGATCTCGCAGAAGCTGGTTGTTGCAATTTAGCTCAATCTGTACAAGCAAAACCTCATGAATGTCGTGTCAGTAAAAAAGATTGCTTGTAAAATACGCTTGAATGTCGCTGGAGCACGCCATCGCCTCGGTGGCTCGCTTTGCGAAGGACATAAAGGATTATAGAGCTTTACAAGCGGCGATGTGCCAGTGCTGTCAAAGTTTATATGTTGAAGTAGCTCGATTGGAGGAACCAGACCAACTTGGATAATTTCGCAGGGGTTGAGATTATACTCGCTTGTAGCGAGCTACTTGCTTGTATCCGAGTTTAGAGATGCGACGGAAAGTCGTTTCCCTGTGAAACTCTGAACTCTGAAATAAATCTCAAGAGAACAAAACTTTAATTGCAACGAGTCGCACTTAGTCGAGCGGTTACTATGCGACCCTATTGCTTGCGGTTACTGTGCGACCCTATTGCTTCGGATTCGCTAAATGGCTTGGATTTGTATTGGATTGGTTTTGACTTGAGCATTGATCGGCAAATTTGACCGCAATTCACAATAACCCCTGACACATTTTCCGTGTACTGTTCGTGACCACCAGAGACACTGCCTACTCCTTCCTACTCTAAATTTAGAAGCTCCCAAGCCTGCAGTGGTTTCCAAATTGCAATCCCTTGTTAAAAACGGTTCTTCACACTTGGGAGGTTACCGCGCCTTAATTAATTAATGGGATACGTCCGCAGCTAATTAACTGTGTCCCACAACTCAACTGAAATAGATAATGAGACGTCAGCATGTTGCTCTGGGCAGAGCCAACTTGGAATGTGATGTATTATCCAGCTTCCTCGCATCCGGAGGCTTGCGCAATGTTCTTCGTTTTCTTTTTCTAAAGGGGCCGCGCTCAAACTCAACAGCGTTGCGTCAACGTGTGAGTCAGTCCTTAAATTGACGCCAACAAGAAAGTCGACGCTGCAAAAATCTCCTGGTTGCCGCCAAGCAATGAAGAAGGGCCTCCGTCGCATCTCCTTGCGGAAAATCGTCGTGCTGTTGGTCAATATCGCGTCAGCAGTACTCACCCTGCTAACAGGTCTTCAAGAAAACCCCATCGTCGTGTTCGTTACTGGTCGCTACAATGAGATTCGATCCCGGCTGCAGGAAAAGCGTATCAACTATGACCTCGTACGAGATGACCTGCTCGACATTGACACGCTCACCAACTTGACTAGAGTTGGTGAGAGCTACCGTTCATCACCGCACCCACTCGTAGTCCAGGCAACCTGGGCGAAGACAGAAGCACCTGTATGCGTGTCAATTCCATTAACGTTTCCCACGTTGCCTTGTACTTCGACTTCTGGGGAATCGGAGCTCGGCGTTCGCAGTACTACTTCCACAGCATCTCGGCACCAAAATGCGATATCATCAACTTCCTCCCAGAATGGTACGACGAATGCGTCACCACACGAAATAACGTGACAGACGGTTGCTACCACTACATCCTTGACGACTTTGACCTTCTCCAACAAAATCGGTCTATCCAAAGTGGTGTTCCAGGAGACTTCGGTATGGTAGGAAAGCCCTTCATGCGCTGTATCGGTCGACCTCCCAACCCGTTCACGTACATGACAGATCTGATGGTGCATCAGTCGTTTTGGGCGGGAGGGGGTTATCATATCGAAATCCAGAGCAGTAAGTGCCGCGCCATGCCGAGACTCCTCAACAGTGACAAACGATACGGTCTCTTCGAGACGGAGCCTGTCGACCAGCAAGCCGAAGTGAAGGTGGCCATCGACCAAACGGGTTGGTTTGCCTTGCTCGTGACCTACGCGTATGGTCTTATCACACTTTTGCTGATCTCGCGTGGTATCCTTAACGCTGTGTTTCAGACGCGGATCGTGTCATATATGCCATCGAAGTTGCGCTATGATGGGGTCCGTCGGTACTTTCGCTATATCATTCCGTTCACGTGGCTTTCCACTTGGGCGGCGGAAGAAGATAGTGCGATTATCCGGTTCAAGGGCAACGTCATTATGGCATCCGATATGTGGATCAACCATTGGCTTTACATCATTTTGAGTATGCTGGATGCACTCGCCAGCATTCGTATGACGTACAGCGTATACGAGATGGGGACGTGGATGCTGAGCATGCATGTCAACGCGGAGAATTTCATCTTTCTGGCCTCAGCTCTCACACGCCTGACATGGCTTATGTGCTTCGTGCACACGATAGTTCGCATTGTTCTTAAAATGATCATTCAGTCCCTGAAAGCGATGAAGTTGATTCGGCCCCAGCTGCGAGACACTTTGGAGTGGTATGTGGACTCAACTGCGGTGTTCGTGGGCTACAAGGTGTACAGCTTGATGCTTTGCTTTCTTCTGTATCTACTGCTTAAGCTTCATGGCGGGACTACTTTTATGGCTAGTCCACCCGCTGCTAGTCGCGGAATATTCGGTGGTGCACCCGAGATTGCAAGTTTCTGGCACAGTGAAATCATGTGTGATTTCACCGTAATCCTCTGCTTCTTGGCGCTGGGAGGTGGGCTCTTCGGACTAGCGATGCTGTCAACTCCGTACAAATACGCGGTCAACAACAACCTACTGCATCTTATTCAAAAACGATATGTAGTTGTTGGATGGGATGCTGCCACAGTCATAGAAGCACTCGGTATTGACCCATTCGACAAAACGCTCGTTCAGGATGGAATAGCGACAGCAAATTGCTCGCTTGGGTGTGTTTTACAACAAATGTTCCTGTCTGGACCAAGTGGACTTGTTACACTGGCGGTAGACCACATTTTCCACGGGAATGGATTCTCATCTGGTCCGGTTCAACTACATTATTTAACTAAGAAAGCGCTTAACATGGAATTGCTAACCCGTCAAAATGCCACAACGACATCGAAAACAAGCAGGTTCGGTTCGAGGCGCATGAAACATGCTGTGGTCGCTGCAAATCCTTACACAAGCGACTCGACCACCGTGATGAAGTCAGCATTTGTGGATCATGAACATGAGGAGATTTATGCCATCCCAAACGCTGAAAACAAGAGTTTGTTCGAGAAAAGCTTACGCATTTATGCTGAAACCACGTATGGACGGTTGATCGTGGTTGATGAAGACACACCGGAAAGTTTCGCAAGAACTCTTCTGGGTTGACGGAGTACACAGTCCCAGACGCGCTCTCGATGATGAATATTCTGGACATCAAGCATTTGCTTGGCAACACGAAAAAGTTGAAGATATTGTAGGCATGACACAAGGGGGCCTCAAAATATATATAAAGCTTAGCTCAAGCTGGCAACAATACTTTATTTGGAAGTATGCGTATCCGGGTGGGTTGGTCTGATGCAAAACTAATTATAAATGGTAAAGATACCTATCATAACACGCATTTCGGAGGGGTTAAACAGCACTATCCAAGTTGACTCGTTTGTTACTGAAGCATGGGTATGCTGCCTTTCATTCCGGAAGGTGTCGTGTTGCTGGTCAACTTCGCGTCGGCAGCACTCACCCCACTACCAGTTCTCCAAGAAAACCCTATTGTCGTGATCGTCGCTACGATGAGATCCGAGCACGGCTTCAAGAAAGGCGTATCAACTACCGCTATCATGCATTTGATCGCCAACACCAGAAAGCTGAAGCTATTGTAGGCATGAAACAAGTATGCCGTGTCTCAAAAACCTTATTAATTTTAAGCTAAGCTAAAGCTGGCAACGAAAACTTTTGGGCTGGTACAATAATCCGGGTGGGTTGGTCTGATGCAAAACTAATTATACATGGTTAGAGATGACCATACATAACACACCTTTCTTAAACAGCACTATCCAAGTCGACTCGTTTGTTGCCGAGGCATGGGAAAGCCTGCCCAAAAGCTTTCGTTTCGGAAGGTGGTCGTGCTGCTGGTCAACTTAGCGTCGGCAGCACTCACCCTGCTAACAGGTCTCCAAGAAAACCCAATTGTCGTGTTCGTTACTGGTCGCTACGACGAGATCCGAGCACGACTCCAAGAAAAGCGTATTAACTACCGCCAAGTGCGAGATGATCTACTCGACCTTGACACGCTCACCAACCTGACTAGAGTCGGTGAGAGCTACCGATTTTTCACTGCGCCCAATCGCAACCCAAAAGTTTAGGAGAAGACAGAAGCACATGCATGCGTGTCAATTCCATTAACACGACCTGCAGCGCCATCAACTACGACGACTTCTGGGGAACGGAGCTCGGCGTTCTCGTTACTTCTTCCACAGCATCTCGGCACCAAAATGCGATATCATTAACTTTCTCCCAGAATGGTACGACGAATGCGTCACCACACGAAATAACGTGACAGACGGTTGCTACCACTACATCCTTGACGACTTTGACCTTCTCCAACAAAATCGGTCTATCCAAAGTGGTGTTCCAGGAGACTTCGGTATGGTAGGAAAGCCCTTCATGCGCTGTATCGGTCGACCTCCCAACCCGTTCACGTACATGACAGATCTGATGGTGCATCAGTCGTTTTGGGCGGGAGGGGGTTATCATATCGAAATCCAGAGCAGTAAGTGCCGCGCCATGCCGAGACTCCTCAACAGTGACAAACGATACGGTCTCTTCGAGACGGAGCCTGTCGACCAGCAAGCCGAAGTGAAGGTGGCCATCGACCAAACGGGTTGGTTTGCCTTGCTCGTGACCTACGCGTATGGTCTTATCACACTTTTGCTGATCTCGCGTGGTATCCTTAACGCTGTGTTTCAGACGCGGATCGTGTCATATATGCCATCGAAGTTGCGCTATGATGGGGTCCGTCGGTACTTTCGCTATATCATTCCGTTCACGTGGCTTTCCACTTGGGCGGCGGAAGAAGATAGTGCGATTATCCGGTTCAAGGGCAACGTCATTATGGCATCCGATATGTGGATCAACCATTGGCTTTACATCATTTTGAGTATGCTGGATGCACTCGCCAGCATTCGTATGACGTACAGCGTATACGAGATGGGGACGTGGATGCTGAGCATGCATGTCAACGCGGAGAATTTCATCTTTCTGGCCTCAGCTCTCACACGCCTGACATGGCTTATGTGCTTCGTGCACACGATAGTTCGCATTGTTCTTAAAATGATCATTCAGTCCCTGAAAGCGATGAAGATGATACGACCTCAGCTGCGAGAAACTTTGGAGTGGTATGTGGACTCAAGTGCTCTGTTCGTGAGCTACAAGGTGTACAGCTTGCTGCTCTGTTTGCTTCTTTTCATTTTTCTGGAGGTTTACGGCACAACTTCGTTCATGGTGAGAACGGGGGAGTGGGAGGCAATATTGGAATTTTTGGCGGTGCGGCTGAAATTAATAGTTTCTGGCACAGTGAAATCATGTGCGATTTCAGCATCATTCTCTGCTTCTTGATGCTTGGTGGTGGGCTCTTTAGTGTAGCGATGCTGTCAACTCCGTACAAGTACGTGGTCAACAACAATCTGTTACGTCTAATTCAGAAACGATATGTATTTGTCGGG
The DNA here is from genome assembly GCA_011947335.1 of Phytophthora constricta. NCBI lineage: Eukaryota > Oomycota > Peronosporomycetes > Peronosporales > Peronosporaceae > Phytophthora > Phytophthora constricta. Next base: position 113,852 of record JAAVTI010001362.1, on the reverse strand, counting down.
TGGGATATCTCCACAGTTATTGATACACTTGGAATCGACCCATTTAACGATGAGCTCGTCCATAACGAAGTAGCCACAGCAAACTGCTCACTCGGGTGTGTCATCCAGCAAATGTACCAGTCGGGGCCAAGTGGACACTTTATGTTGGCGGTGGACTGCCTCTTTCACGGGAACGGATCTGCATCTGGTCCAGTTGAGCTTCGGTACTTAATAAAAAAGCGCGTGCAATGGAACTCCTGCACCACCAAAAGGATGGAACGACTTTAAAGAGAAGCAACCTAGGTTCGAGGCGCATGAAATATGCTGTCGCAGCGGAAGCGAAAGGCTTCTCGACTATGAAATCGGCCGTGGTGGATGACGATATTAATCTTGTCACCGCCGACCTGCCAAACACGGGAAGCAAGAGCTTGTTCGACAAAATTTACGTTTCTACGCTGAGACCACATATGGCCGTATGATTTTGGTAGATGAAGACACGCCAGGGAAGTTCGGCAAAGCTCCTTCTGGTCTTATGGAATACTCTGTCATGGATGCGCTCTCGACGATGAATATTTTGGATATTAAGCATTTATTCGGCAATACCAAAACGTTGAAGCTGATGTAAGCACGGGCAGTAGAAAAACTTGATCGGTGCTTGTTTAGAAGAACGCAAGAGCAAAACTCATTCCAGGGAGAAGCATCAATTAATGGCAAGATAATAAATAACATCGCATCTCAATCGCGTGTTAAATATATTAAAAGACTATCTAGTGATAAAAGATTAATGATAAAATGACCTGAAAATTCTCAAAACGCAAATTAGGGATCCTTACACGAGATGAGATAATGGCGGCTAGTCGATTCGTTTTCGCTTCCAGGCTGAGGCGCCGTTGAAATCCATGATTGGCGAAGCTTCCGTTCCACTTTGTTTGTTGCTACTGCTCGAGCTTGCACTAGCACTGACGTCCCATTCGCTATTGGAAGCAGCGTCGCCGTCGCGCGTCCGCTTGACGCGCAGCCCCCAGCTTTGCCGCCGCTTTTCAATCTGCCGTGGGTGCCCCGGGAAGTCCACACCGTAATATTTTCCTCCACACAGAATCTGCTGCACCTCCTTCTTAAACTGCATCGGGTTTTCATGCAACTGCTGCGCTGCCGCAGTGTTGAGCACGTAGTCAATGCCCGGTTCCAGGAATATTAACTGTTCAACGGAGACAACATTCAAAATGTCAATCGAGAAACATCAAACAGCCGCAATGCAAGCACAACGTATCTACCTGCAACCCCAGCAGAACAGTGTTGATACTAAGCACTGGACGCCAGTCCTTGCCGAGGATTGGCATCATCACTTTACCCGACGCCAAGTCTACATTGGGATGCCACACTCTGCACAAACAAAAGCCACATCCAACACATCAACTCCCCGCCTCACAGCATGCAACACCCGCCCATCTTCTCTCCGCACCTTGTCAAACACCTCACACTAGGCGCTTCACGCATCGAAACATAGACCAATCACAACAATAACAATCAATCAGTAAACCCACTCCACTCACACTCCATCACCACAACGCCCAGCGTACCGTGGAACGGGTACGTCTTAGGGATCTCCACGAAGAACGTAAAGTCCCCGTTGGCGAAGGGCCCGATACGTCCGCGATGGAGATGGTGAAGATGAGCCGCAGCATGTTGTCCGCGCCGTCCGGGAAATCCACGCGCGTCTTGGCCTGGTTGCACGTGAACTTGGCCTTGGAGAGCTGCAGCAAAAGCAACAGACCGAGTCAGTCAGCGCCTCTGCGTCTTCTTCTGCTTCTGTCGCACGCACCTCGTTCACGTCCTTGCGCACACGCAGGGCGGCGAAGTCCGAGCGCAGGTACATGCTCGGGGCCTGAGACGGGCGCGGGGGCTGCGGGGTGGGGACTATCGTGGCCGACACTGCGTGTGCCACAGCTTCACTCGGTCCGAGGTCTATTGCAGTGTGTGCTGCTGTTGCTGAAGGCGGCTCTGTAAAGTTAGTTGGTGTGGCACACACGAGGGGAGATCCATATAAACTGCAAGACGCGGTGACTTTCGATACAAACATCTAGATATCCGCGGACTGCTACTTCCTTTTCCGCATTGGCCATGGCGCCCAACGGAGACGCGGCGCCTGCCGCCGCCGAGCGCAGCCGCCCGCTGCTGCACTACAAGGACCTGGGGCTGGGCACGCAGAGCCGCAAGATCCGCTTCACGTGCGTACACGCGTCCGAGAACTTCCTCGCGTGCGGGTAAGATCAGCTGCTGCGATGTGTGATCTGCGTGCGGAATGGAGTGATGGTCACTGTGTCACTCTTTCGAGAGATCTCACTTGAGTGCCTGTGCCTTGTTGAAGTGCCAACAACGGCAGCGTGTACCTGTACGCAACGTCGGCACTGAGCCGCGCCGAGGGCGACGGTCGCCTGATGCCGGCCAAGTACCACCTGGTCAAGATGATCACGCCGCCCAGCAAGGACCGCGTGGCCGTCACGTGCCTGAGCTTTGACCCGCAGCAGAAGCGGCTCGTGGTCGGCACCATGCGCGGCGTCGTATACGCGCTGCAGCTCACGGACTACCACAAGATCGGCGAGAAGGTGGAGTTCTCGCACGACTTCCACGCGGGCTTCCCCATCACCTGCTTCCTCTGGGACAAGCGCGGCTCCAGGCTCTTCTCGGCGTGCAACGCCGGCCTGGTGTGCCAGACCGTGCTGCGCGCAGGCATGTCGGCGTTTTTCGGCAGCACCGACACGGAGCTGTTGCTGAAGGAGGAGACGGGCATCGTACAGGTGAGAGACTGGGAGATCTTGTTGTTTGTGTTGTGTTTTGATGGACGTTTTGATGGTGATGGTGTGTTTTTGTGGGGGGTAATTTGCAGTTGGATTTGGCCAAGAGCGATCGCTCGTACATCCTGATGGTGTCGTCTCAGTTGCGCGTTTTGCTGCTGAATTTGACGTCGGGAGACGGCAGCGCTGTGCAGATTGGCACGAAGGCGCGGCAAGGATCGTATGGAGCGTGCTTCTTCACGAATTTGAATGTCGAGTCGATTGACCCGGCGAAGAAGCGCGAAATAAAAGTGTTTTCGTCGCGTCCAGGACGACGAGTGTGGGTTGCGGATCCGCAGTCAGGCACCGTGTCCTCAACGTTAAAGTTCTCGTTGAGTAAGAATCCTACAGTTTTCCTCCAGAGTCCAGAGTGTGCGATGGAAGAAGGTAAGGAGGATGAAACACGCATTGCTTGTGTCGAGGAAGAATAGCATGGGCGTCTGATGCGTGTATCCTCTGCTGTATTGTGCAGGAATCCAACCTCGCAACTTGACCATTAACAAACTTGGTCGCTTCCAATTTCTCCAAGAGCCACCTTACGCTCCCCAGGATGTAAAGATGCGAGCACGTTGCTGGTGAGCTGGAACGTCGGCTCAAGTGTGTTGTTCTTCCTCGATCCCTTCGCCGTCGAAATCGTCGAGTGGCATCTCGATTTAGGGATCATTCACGATCTAAAGGTATGCTGTTATTATCAAAATGCTCAGGTGTAACTCAAATGATTTAAACTTGCCTCGTGTAACATAGGTCGTCAATGAAACCACGCTGGTAGTTTTGCATGGTGAAGGGCCCAAGGTGTCTTTGATCCAGTCTTGCTCGGCAGAACAGTTCCTTCAACTCTATGGATCGGATGACGCGAAGAAAGCTGTTGAGGTCAGCTACTTGTTTTGTCAACTGGCGTATAATATGTGTTGGTGATCATATTGCATCTAACTATTAACCCTGTTGTAATTAGCTTGCAGTCGAGTTTAACTTGAACGATGCGGAGGTTCTAGATGCCCTGCAAAATCAATGGCTGGCCTATCTTAAAAAGAATGCTGCGAAGTCCGATGAGTATGAGAAACTTACCACGTCCTTAAAGACCCTAGCGGACAAGACAAAGGCGTTAGAAGAGGAATACCGAGTGGCAACCGAATCTGGACTTCCGATGCCGTCTGACTCGCAGCCTCTGCAGGTAATTTTCAAACAGCGCCCGCAACAGGCAATTTCTGCTGCCACTACCGCTTCGTCCGATTTGTTTGCGAGCCAAGCAGATTCTGCCGACACTGAAGTAACCCTGACGACTGGCAGCACCCTGCACAAGCCAATCGAGTATTTTGACGTCCTGGCGCCATCTGATCAGTCGTTTTCGAAAAATATTTGCGCGCTTGATGGATCCACAATGGAAGCGAGACTTATGGACATCCCGGAGCTGCCGTGGGCTCATTCCGTGCTGGCTGATGACTTGCGTGAAAACTACATGGAAGAGGTTATGGAGGAGATTAAACGGTGTGATCGGATTCAAAATGCGGAGGGTGCTATGAATATGAACCTTCTACCGGCACTCAAAGATAGCTCTACTGCTGCAGCAAAGGCGTTCTCGACCTTCATCCCAGGTAGTAGTATGCTGACACATCTTATTGATGGGTCTATCATCACAGATCCATTTGGCCGTCCCGACGCATCGGGCATTTTCAGTAATTTTCCTGAGTTCGATGATGACGAGTTAGTTATCGATCCGGATCCAAGATTGCTCCAGCGGAGATACACCCATGGTCAACGTCTTGCGACAAATGCCAAAGAATACTCTGTTTTGCGGATAGCCATGTCGACCATCGGAGAAGCAGATGAGAAAAACTTGGACACTGAGGTGCTGCTGGAGGCAATTTCGATGGATATTTGGGACACTGACCTCAAGTATACGTCAAATATGCCAATCAGCGAGCAGTTGAACCTTCCAGAAGGTGGGGACGACATACATGAAAATGGGAATGCGCACACAGAATGGAATGCTCCAGCTCCCAACGAAAGCATCGTTGAAGGTACCGAAAAGATGATTATCTCTAACGCAACAAAGCCAGCTATAATCGAGAATTTGAAGGTGCAAACGTCTATATCTACAGCATCTTCGTCCGCAGCATCGACCCCCGTCGGTAAACTCAAGCAACGACTTGTTCATCGAGCTTCTATGTCTCCGGATATTGGTAGGGCAGCTCAGCGAGCCATTCAGAAGCATTTTGGGGCGACACCGAGTTGTGAAATTAAGCCGAAATGCATGGTGGGCGGTCGAATTGCTGCCTCACCGGAGCTAGACGCCACAATTCGACGCGACTTCAGCGAGTTGTTCTCGGAGTTGCAAGCCGCCTCAGCAACGGCTGAGAAGACTAAGCAGCTGACTCGAAGATTGTGGCCAGCATCCGGTATCACAAGAGTTTGTGCATGCCTTACGAGTGTACTTTTACTGCAAGGCGACCTAGGGCAAGTCCAAGCGACAATCAGTGCGTGGTTAAGCTGCTTTAACCCGACTGCGCAGCACGAAGATCCTGAAGGAAGTGACGACTCTGTTGAAAATAAGATGGACCAGAATAATTCACTCGTGATTGGAGCTGGATTTGCGCGGGGTGAAGCGCTCGTTGATGGCGATGGCCTTCCGTTGACAAGGGGTGATTGGAACTTAGTACGGACGTTGGTGTCTCTTTATTTTGCGATTTGGGCAGCTGGATCAAAATTGCACTTGCACCCATTGACTCTGAAGGACGATTTTGCGGGCGAACACTATAGATTGTATGAGAGCGAGATGGGAATCACTGTGACACTGGAACCTCGCTACCAATGGGAGAGCGACAATGATGATTCGGAGCCTGCTACAGCTACAGCGAGCGAGGCTGAGGCCTTTGTATCCAAATATGGCGTATATTTAAACCCCGATCTCGCAGCTGAGGTTTGCAACCTTCGCCAATTCACTGGTGCGTTGAAGGTTGTGCTGGACGAAGTTGTGTCCAGTGCTGATATGGAGGAAACATGTGAAGACATCGTTAGCTGGATCTCAGACAAGGAGAGCGGCAAGGCTTTTCGTCTTTGAAAGAGCGCAATTCGCTGTGCTTGCTTCTCCATTTGTTGGACATTCTGCTGAAAAAATGTCCAGAAGAAGCTATTGAGATGTGTGTTAGTAAGTATCCAGTGTTGTACCCGTGGAATATCGAACAAGCTCTTTTGGGACAGAGCTGGAATGGGAGGCAAGTGATGATTCAGCTACTTCGCGTGAGATTCTAAAGCCGAATACGGTGGCACAGACATCCAAGTACTTTCGCTACCTTGTCCGGCTGCTTGAAGAGAAGGGTGATGAAGCAGGTAAAGACGCACAGATTGTTAGCAGATGCTTGGATCTCTGCTTCGCTGGGGATGCCGTGGTGGGTGACCTATTTGACCAAGAAGGAAGGTCTAGCCACATTTCATGGGTCGCGGCGCTTGTTCGCCAGCCTCGCCGATTTATATACGACCATGATAAATGCTGGACGCTATTTGCGAAAAATAAGGCGCTCCCCGCACTTTTAGAGCTTATGCTGCTCTCTTTGCAAGTTGAAGGTGACTCAGCCTCTCTGAAGCGTGGATTCAGTGAACTCAACGAGCTGGTGGCGTTTATAGCGAAAGATAAGGAACTACTGGTTCTTGATACACTTTTGAGCGTGTGGCAGTTTTGCCGCACAGTTCCGAGAAATGCTTGTCTAAAATCCTGAGCCAGATCCAAGCATCCGTATCGATTGAACACCGCAATGAGCATTTGAGCTCAGCGGTCATACACGCGCTGCTAAACTCGGTAAACCTTGGTTACGGTATGGGTCTCCTTGCACGTTTCCCATTGTTGTTTGCTGCAACACCATTGCAAACGTACCACACAATCGTAGAGACCCATGTTCTCACTGAGCGCCAAAAACATGAGATTGCGCAGATTCTGGAAATTGTGGACACAAACGTGTGGGCATCGTATAAGGAAGACATTTCGGCTAGAAGTTTGGTGTCTTTTGCGCCACAGCTCTCCGCTATCCTCCAGCTCGAGATGGGTACTTTGGTCCCATCAATGAGCCGACAACAGTACGAAATGTGGGAAGCCAAGTGCAAGCAATATGACGAGGAAACGACTTTGCAACGATTGAGCAAGGTGGAGGTGATGGGGACAGACATTGGACCTCTTTGTAGACCGACTAGTCCTCATCGAGGTACAAAGAACAGTGGCGGGGTATCAAAGATGTCGAGAGCTGGAGCCCCACTGGCTTGCCGGTCTTTTGAGTACCGGAATAGTGACTGGGGTGGTGAAGTTCAGTTGCATGACTCGACTTGCGGAACGTGCGAGCTTCCGGTTGTAATCATCTGTGACAGTACGTTTGATCTTGTGTCTCTCTCTTGGTTTAGAAGTTGCGCTGGCTGACTTATTTTCCTAACGCTTGGTGATGTTCAGACAACTCCAACTTGGACGTGATATTGCTTCCATGTGGTCACGCTTTTCACGAACAGTGTATGCACGAGGACGGCCATTCGTGTCCAGTTTGCTTGGAGACAAATTTAAATAGCTTGGACTTCTTTTAAGGTCACACTCAAAGATTCTACAGAGGGTACGCTTTTGGCTTGTTTATCAGTTAGCCTGCTTTTTCTTACCGCTTTCTTGTTGCAGGCTTTTGCTCTAGCCAAATTTGCGATATCGATCGATTGGACAAAGGTTGCCACTATAAACCGTATTTTGAAAGTACGCTGGTTGATTATATCGTTTCGGTGTATGTCTAGAGTGAAGTTTGCTAGTGCAGTGGATTGGTTGGCGGCTGCACCGACGCCTTTTCCCGCGCTTCCCACGGTTCATGATGAGGCCAACCAGCTTCTTGCGCATGTGTCGGTCGATAACGGGTTCGTCATCTCCCATGTCTACTGCTGCGCCTGCGTTGGTAAAGTCTTCAGCCTCGTCGTTGTTGTATATACCACCGCCGCTCACTATATCGTACGCAGAGGTGAGATTGACCCGCCTGGACGAGGAAACCTTGTGCTCTTCTGCGGGAGGGGTCCAAGGAAGGAGGACCTGATGACACTTGATTGCGACTTTGGGCGCACACGCACGTTTGCAGGTGACGCCGCGGTGGATGCCATACGAAGAATGAAGTGTTCCTCTGTTTCAAAAGGTGCCGGAGCGCGTACAGAGCTTTGGGTGACTCCTGGTTTATCGTCGGTGGTTGGGGCTCCACCATTTAGCGCTGACCCCGACCCGGAGCCCGACCCATTTGCATTTGTGGTAGTCTCAGATCGGTGTAACTCGCGCTCTGCCTTCTCGCGATTGATGACGTCCAGTACGCGGTTCAGCTTCTGCTCCATTAGATGCAGCAGATCTGGCGTCGGTGTCTCCATGGCGCGGCTGAGCTCGTGCTGATCGTCGTAGTCGAGCGAGCCATGTACCGTGCTGAGCTTGGTAAGGCACTTGAGCATGCAGGCGCGGAAGGCGTCCATGAGCACATTAGCGCGATTGCACTTGTCTGCCAGCAGGGCGGCCTCCTTCTCGGTTTCTTTCAACCGCTCCGAGGTCTGGTCCATCTCCTGGTAGATTGTGCGTGAGTTGGCCGCTGCGCTGCGCAGGTGACTCAGCGTCTCGTTCAGCTGTTTGTGGCGCTCACGAAGCTTTCGCATACGCGCGTCGCTTACCATGTGCTCCTCCTTAAGCGCACGCAGTGTCTCCTCGCGGCTAACGTACTTCAAGATGATTTTGTCCACGTCATTTGTGCCAGCAGCCTCAATAATTTGCTTCAACTCGGCTTCAACGCGCATCAGCTTGCGGTCCGTATCGGAAAGCTCTTCCTGGATCTCGGAAAAGTGTGTCATTTGTGCGGACGACTCGCGGCGCAGGCGTCGAGTTTCTCTTTGCTTCAGCTGGCCAAGTGCAGCCTGCACATTTTTCTTACGTGACACCTCTCGTGCCTCCAGAATGTCCGACTTTAGGCGAGTTTGCTCTACAGCGTGCTGCAAGTCGTCTAGCGCCCGAATGTTGGCCTGCTTCTTCTCCCACCAGTCCGCGTACAGTGTCTTGTATGTGCTTTCGGCGGCCGATTTCTCCTGCCTTACAGCTAGCAGTCCTGTCATTGCGCTTGACAGATCGTGTCGAAGGGCTTGCAATGCCTTCTCTTTGGCCAGCGTGGACTTCTTCGCGTCTAGTGCCTCGCGTGTCAGACGCTGAATCATGTGGTTGTACACACCGCTATCTGTCAGCTCTTCCTCCAATTTTGACTCGTAGAGCTGGACACGTTTGAAGAAGGATAAGTGTAAGTGGGGCATCTATTATCGAAACAGAAGCGTCGATCGTACCGCTGACTTGTTCTCAATGTTGGCCATTTGGGACTTGGTGTATGAGTTGTCTGCCGTTCGGCCATGCAGCGTCATAGTCATATTTTCCACTTCCTCCTCCAGCTTCTGCTCGTCGTTGCACGACCAGGCCGTCAGACAAGAGCACCACTGAAGGTTCATTGAGAGGTAGACAACGAACCTTAATTTCTCGTTCCTTGCGCCAGTTTGCATTTTTGACCATGTCGTGCTCCTGTAGACCATGCCCACAAGCAAGAATGAGTTTCGCCTTCTCTGTCAAGCAATTAGTTCGCGGCGCTTACTCTGCGGAGACTGGCGATTTCGTCGACCTCCTTCTCGACAATATGCGTCTCGTCGCCCACTGAAATCCCCAGTGAGGACAAGTACGGCTGCACCGACGGCGCTGTCACCTTCCTGCTCGACGTCAACACAAGGCATTAACACTCCACCCAACAACAACAACGAGCTGAAGCATCCAAGCTCCTCACATTTGTTGAGTCCTCGTCGCGGAGACAGCAGCGACTCGGTCGCCTTCGCATCCGAGGACGCCTTAGCATCTGCTCCTGAGAGCCACCTCTGCCGACCCCGAACGTACCCCGAGTGCGTTCCGTCTGGGAGCCGTCATGCAGCGGGATCTGGATGGTCAGTTCGTCTTCCTCCCGCGACTCCATCGTGCTGTACTCCTACTTGTATCAACAATCAACTCCGCACTCACTTGTCACCCCCAGGCAACGACAACTTTTCTATCGAACAGGACAAGAGCAGCAAAAGTATTTTTACCATTGTTGCCGACGTTGAAGTGGTGGAAATAGCTGTAGCCATCTCAGGTCGGGCATGGCTACATCTTCAGTTTTCTTGCGGTCCGTTTTATTTAGGTTATAGCCTTTTGTTCCCTCATTTGTGCTTTGATCATGCTCTCGCTCAGCGACTGCCAGTGCGGCCACGCGCATGGCGACGAGCACGAGCTCGACGACTGCGACGACCCGGAGGAGGACCAGGTGCGTGTGCGTGTTTTCTCTCTGCCCTCTGCTGCTCCAGCGCTGCCTCCTAACTCCCTCAACTTACGCCTTGACCAGCCGACCACCTCGCTCGCGAACCAGCTCTGGCATCCTTTTCGGCTCATTGTGTTGGTATGTTAAAATATATTTTTATTATCAAAAAATGTCAATTAAAAGTAAAATACTAATATATGTTTGATGGCCTTTGCTGCAGAATCCACTGCCCGTGCTGGTGGTGTTCGTCATCTCCAACACGGTGTTCGTGACGCTTGGGGCGCTGCTGAGGCTGCTGACGCACCTGCTGACTCTGCCTGGATTGCTGCTGGGGCTGCTGCTGGGCCTATTTTTCGGAATTCGGCGCGTGGCGTCGCTCATGGCATACCCTGGCCAGCTGAAGCTCGTGATCCGGGAAGGAGAAGCCAACTTCGCCCGACTGACCAAGCGGCGGCTGCAGATCTTCGCAGAAGCTGCTGCCGATCTGGCGGTGGTGCTGGACCCCAACGTCAGCACGGGATTCCAGCGGCTTCGGTTCCTACAGGCGCACCAGAACTTCAGTTTCGCGTTGGAGACGCTCATGATGCCTGTGCTGCAGTCTCTGGAGATCGTCGAGCGAGATGGGAACTTGGGTACCAATGGGGCGAAGCTGCTGAAAGCGCTCCGTGAAGTGGTCAAGGTGAACTCGACGAAGCTCGCTGAGTCGTGCTCGAAGCTGTGCTCAGCGTCGGAGAAGACGTTTGAAACTCTCAGAGTGAAGCTGTTTGAGGATGCCAAAGCGGAGCCCGCGCCACCTAAAGCAGCAGAGCCACATAAAATGAAGCTGTTTGGTGGAGCCTCAAAACCCACCATTAAGCGCTCAAAAACCATGGACTCGGCGTCGTTGGAGGCTGAAGCAGCGGCTAAACCCAAACAGATAACGTCGGTGCACCCGGTCATAGCGTTTGCTGCCGCGGTTCACCGCCTGAAGGGCGCGATTTCCCTTGTTGGTCGCCCGCAGACCGATGCACCAGCAACTCGAAGTATTGCTTGGATTGCTAGAGAGCTCTGCCGCGGAACAGCTCCGGAGGTCGACTACATTGCTACGTTAGAGATGCTGCGTGCTGATATGGCCGTGCGCTTCGTAAGTTTGACTTCTCGTGTACACTTGCCGCTGTGTTTCTTTTTCATGTCGATATCTCTAATTTCCACGTGCTATGCTTCCTTCTGTTTATGCAGAAAGGTGAACAGATTTGGATCCCAGGTTACCAGGGCCACCAGATAGACGCCATGTTGATGTCCCCAGCAACCAGCGGACGTGATGCAGTCGATCGACCTGTTGTACTGCTTTGCAACCCGAATGGAGGACTCTATGAGTTTCACCACCTGCAGATGGATTGGATCAAGTTCTACACGTCAGACTTGGACTGCCATGTGCTAGTATATAACTACCGTGGATATGGGCGCTGCAAAGGCTCGCCAGATCCAAAAATGCACAACTTGGACGGACTAGCAATCGTCAACTACCTCAGGAGTGAACGGGGATTAAAGAAAATTGCGGTTCATGGTGAATCCATTGGTGGAATGGTTGCCACGTATCTGGCCAAGAAGTCCCCGCATGTCACCGTGCTCATCGCAGATCGCACGTTTGCCAGCGTACCAGCACTTGCTCAACGCATGCTCGCTAGGTGGGCCGGCACTGTGGTCAATTGGGTCATGCGCTGGGAGACAGACAACGTACAGAACTACCTAGATGCAACCTGCTCGAAAGTTTTGTGCTCTGATCCGTGTGACGAGATCATCTTGGATGGAGCCTCGCTCAAATCGGGTGTTGCGTTACGTCTTGAACTAGGTGACCAAGAGTTCAATTTGCCGCGCCAACGCAAGGCTGATGGGGCCCCTGTTTCTCCGACGTCGCCAAAAACGTTTGTGCGTTCAATATGGGCACGGATGCGTTCACCCCGCGGTACACGCCGTGTAAGTGAAGCAGCAAGTCGTCCACAACAAGGGCAACCGCTGACGGAGACCATGGTAGCACGCTTTAGTGATGCTGTGCTATCTGTAGGCAGACGCGCAATGGAATATACTACGCACCGCGACGAGCCTGACGGACAAGGTGGTAATGCAGACAAACCAGAAGAGCATGCAAAGAAGTCGGATACTGCTAACTCGATTCATGTTGCCATTCATGTCGAGGATAGTGAAGCCTCGGCTTCGGCTACAACGACCGACGATAGTGAGCGCCACCCGATGCTTTCTTCCGACCCTGCAGAAGCGCCTGCAGCTATTACGACATCAGCAGCCTTCCCCGACGAGATTCTGGCTGTTGTCTGGATGCAGCTCGCGCGTATGGACGGGTACTGCGGACAGTGCCTTCTGCAAGCTGCAGAGAGTGGTGGCTACGACAAGATCCGCGCTTGGACTGCTTCATTGCTGACATGGGGTGGACGTGTGGCTCTCCAGCGCAGGGATGTGGCGACGTTAGAACCTTTTGACCGCGACAGCATTGTAATCGTGCCCGTCATGGTCGCCGAGGTGCATGCTACGCTGCAGCACCTTGTAGAGCAGCACCCGTCCATCAAGTTCGACTACGACATTGGCTTCGTGGTCGTGATGATCGAGTATCTAAACGATGCACTGCAACGACGCTGGCGTGAACTGGACAGTGTGAGTGCTAAGACCACTGAGAAGAGCGATAGCGGAGACAAAAAGCAGACCGTGCAGAGCAACGTCAGAGAACCTGCCAACGAGAACTACTCGGAACCACTGTTAATTACCACCGGAGACCCAAAGCTCGGCTGTTTGCTTCCTCTGCACTGTGGTCATAATAAGAACTATGAAGACCCTGAAAGACAAGCCCTCATGGGCTTCTTACGGCAAGTGGGCTTCCTGGAGAAACCCACACCATCTAAATAGACGATGAGATTTTGAATTTGAATTGAATTCCAGTTCCCGCCGTTTGGTCTCGCGATCTTTGACGCATATCTTTCTGGATATGCTTTTGACACGCCACTCTTGACACGCATCACATTGGGATCACCATGAAGCGTAAAAACTTCTGGAAGCTGACGTGCATCTTGCTGAGCTGGGAAGCATGTGCTGTCGCGACCAAGTTACCGACACTGCCCATAGGTAGGTAATGAATGAATGGACTATATGAATTGGAGGCTCTGTCTCACTGTGTTTGCAATGTGAACAGGTACATGCTTTGCAGGGCAATTAGCGTCGCTCGACCAAGCGTCTTTCTCGTTTGGCTGTCAGTTGGCTGCCTTCGGAGCTTATCTACCTCAAGAGAGAATATATACCTGTGGCCCTCGCACCCGAGTCAATGCTGGCGTGTTCACCATTGGTCAGCAGTGGGGAAGAATATTCAAGTTATGAAGGTGCTGCAGTTTTGGTTCGGCGTGGTGATTGCTCTTTCCAGGAGAAATTGGAGTTTGTGGTAGCAGCAGGTGCGATCACGATGATTCTCGTGAATATTGAGGATACACTTATACCCTTAAGCAGCCTCGAGTATGAGCGCAATGATGCAGTGGCGGTCTCTGTGACTCAAAGTGATGGTGATCAGCTTATTCGACTTGTGACGAATGCGCAGCAACAAGGAATGACTGATCTGTCCGCTTCAATTGTCATAAGAATTAAATCACCAATTAGTTTGGTAGCTCAAGCACGTGCGAGACTGGAGTTTCTTGTACAAATCAATACTCCTGTGCTGGTGTACGAAGAGTACCAAGACTTTGCAGGAATGCTGGAACCGTTTATAGGGACACTTGACGATCTCTTGGCGATGATAGCAACTAGCAATTATGATGACCTGCGTGGAAAGATTGGTAAACTTTCTCTGGTTGAATCGGCTATCAATAAACTGGTGGAGTTCTTTTCGTGGAGTAAAAATCAACTCTCCAACTGGGAATTTGCAAGTGATGCAGCATTCCATGCCAGCATTGTTGCTGCCAGCGTTCGTGCTCAGTCGATCAACGATAATAGAACTCTCACCCAAGACGATCAGTTACCGCTGCAAGAAGCAGCGTACAAACTAGCTGACGCTGGATACTACTTGCACAGCACGTCTCTGTTTACAATGATATCGACAACGTCGGTAGGTCAATCAAAAGATGCACGATGCCAATTGGCCTTCATAAAGTTTCTGCAGGGTGATATATTGGAGAGTCTTTCTGAGTCAACAGCGTGTACGGCCTCGGAGTTTGGGAAATTCTCAAGTCTTCAAGTAGCTGTGGAAAACTTTCTCGGGCTGTATCGATTTAAGAAATCACAGAAAGATCGCGAGTGTTTGAAGCAAGCAATTGGCTTGACTGGCCATGCAAAAGAACTAGAGCCCCTGTGTTGTTACCTCGTGGAAAGCACATCAAAGTCTAAGAAACATACGTCGCGTAAATTCAGTAGCGCATTTACAGAAGAACTGTTCCACTCGCTGGTTCTCATGGGCGTCTTTATGGACGAACTTGGCCCATTTGCTGAGTCGTTGCGCTTCTTCAAATATGCTGCGCAACTATGTGAGAGCGATCGAACTACTTTGGAGGTACGAGCTATCCTGTCTGAGCGACTGTGAGGAGTCTCTAACCGTTGATGTACCTAATTATTTGAATGCAGCTTCGTCAACTTCTTGCTGTGCCAGTCGTTTTCTCTTCTCAAGAGGAAATGAACTCGTTTGTCGAGAACCTTGAAGCAAATATTCAGGCGTCCATCAATACTGCTAAGAGAAAGCAAAGCCTTCACGAACGAGAGGTCTATCCCCTTGGAAGCGTGAGTGTGCCTATCGATGCAAACTCTAGTGGAATTGTTCCGACGCTCCGACCAGAGGAGGCAGCATATCTCCAGTACACCATCACGCCTCCCACCATGTTTATCGGCTATCAGGTACCAGACCACATCCTAACGTTATTTCCTTTCAACGGCCTATGATTAACTTCTGTTCGTGTGCTGCGAATGCAGGGTTTTCGTGTAGTGCATATCCAAAGAGCTGTGAACAAGCTCCGCACGCTTGTATATCCACGTCTCTCGTCTTCATTTGCACCCGTGGATCCGACCATCTTGGAGACGAAATCACATAGGCTCCGGCGCATTGGCTTTATTTCAACTTGGTTTCGCACACACTCGGTTGGCAAACTTTTGCTGGGGATCGTGCAAAATCTAGACCGGTCTAAGTTCCACGTTATCATTTACCGCTGCATGCACTTCCTCCGTGACGGTGACGAAGTTACGGCTGCGTTCAAGCGCACAGCTGATGAGTACGTCGAGCTCCCAGAACATCAAGACGGCGCTGTCAAATTCTGCGGCAAGCCGAGTTAGATGTGGTCATCTACCCAGAACTGGGCATGGATGAGTGGACAGTGCTGCTTTCGCATCATCGTGTGGCACCAATTCAATGCGTCTTCTGGGGCCATCCGATCACCACAGGCAACCCAAACATCGACTACTTCATTTCTTCTGAACATTTTATTTCTGAGCATTTTGATGACCCAGGGACGGTGTTCAAAATGCCAATCGTAGGAGAAGATCAACTACCGGTAGCGAATCTTTCAGGATATCGCCGATCTTCATTTTCAGAGCAAATCGTACTCTTTCGAGGGCTTAGCACGATTTTCACTGAACCTGCACCGCTCACCGCAGAATCCAAGGCAATTACGCGCTCGAGACTTTACCTCCCTACCAACCGAAGACTCTACTTATGCCCCCAGGTAACTAACTACCTTTATCATGGTTTTCCTGCCATCCTACACTAACGCTTTATTCATGCTTTTCAGACACTGATGAAGCTTCATCCAGTGTTTGACGAAGCCTTGATTGGTATCCTAGCGCACGACGAGAAAGCGACCATCGTATTGCTCGCGTCAAAGACACAAGCAGTTTGGGTGGAACAGCTCCGTCGTCGGTTCCGTCGACGTTTTGGCAGGTACTGGTCCTTGCAATTATTTAAGCTTTGGCTTTTACACCCAAGTAGCTCATGTTTTGTGTGAAACATAGGAACATCGACGAGTCCTGTTCTTACCAACATTGCCCTTTAACGAGTTCAAGCACTTCTATCCGTCGCGGACGTTATCCTTGACCCATTTCCATTTGGCGGCGGCGTCACAACGCTTGACGCGCTTCATTTGGGCATGTAAGTACCAACCTCAGTCGCCCTCGTCAAGGTTGTTTGTCATTAATAGGAGGTTTTCTTTTTGGTATATGTGCAGCCCTGTGGTGACTTTGCCTGCTGCACAGAGCGTTGTCCACCTCGCAGCAGGGTTTCTACGTTATATGAATGCTTCCGATTGCATTTCAAAATCGTTGGACGAGTACGTATCGCTAGCCATAGCAATTGCGGAGGATGCAGATGATATCCGCTCGCGGTTGCTGGAACATCGCAGTGTCATCTACCAGGACTCCAGCACCATCGAAGACTGGAACAAATTGCTGAGTGGCATCACTCCACGTGAGTTGTAGAAAGGAGTTTCGGCATAGCCTCACAACTACTCCCAAGAACACGAATTATCCAGGTCAGTCACGAAATGAGATTGGACTTCGTGTCACAGCATTTTCAATGTCCTCGGTTTGATCGGTGGAAAGCGAATTCGACACCAGCAGAAAATAGGTTGCATATGACCAGGAACAGTTTTTGTGGCAGCCAAAATGTTGACTCGTTGATATTAATATGCAATCGAGCTGAATTATCGATGACTTGTTGGTGATGCATACGAAGGATTTACTCTCGCTTTACCCAAAGTTTCACCACGATGGCTAAGGTCGCACGGTAAGACAGCGTGAGTGTGATGACGTTCTGACCTAGATGAATCCATCGCTGTGTTTTACTTCTGACTCTCAGCCTCTAAGTAACACCGCTGTTCCGAGAGATATTGCAGTCTTTTTTCACAAGACTCACGTAAGGTTGGTCAGTTTAAAATCGCCAGCCATCGATTCGTTTGATTTGGTTTGATTTAGTGTAACACTTGACACACGTAGACCACCGCTACTCGAACGCACTTCATCATTATCCGAAGCGCGAGCAAGCGCCAAAGTGGTCGAACTGTATTGTGGTTGGAACATCGAGCTACGTCACGGTAAGAATCGAAGAGCATTGCAGAGTATGGTGAACAGCCCCAATATCATCGTCATGAAGCGAGGAGAG
Source organism: Phytophthora constricta (assembly GCA_011947335.1). Taxonomy (NCBI): domain Eukaryota; phylum Oomycota; class Peronosporomycetes; order Peronosporales; family Peronosporaceae; genus Phytophthora; species Phytophthora constricta. The sequence goes on along the minus strand of JAAVTI010001362.1, from coordinate 96,630 downwards.
TCCGTGACAGCATCAGAACCGTTTTGAGCGCCGACAACGAGATGGATCCTCTGTGCCGTATCGGTTCGGATTTCGACTTCCCCGACAGCAATGGCATCCATATTTTGGATAAGCTTCCGGAGGCGCGAAGCTCATTCCCTTTGACTGTATGTTAAGCCATCGCGTTATAAGCTTTGGTGTTGCTGCTTTTGCTGACTATTGCTTGTGCTCAGTTGATCGATGGTTGTCGGAGAACAAGCCGACCGTCAGGAAATGTTATGTCAAGCTTGGAACTGGTTCATTTCATTAATTCCGGAGGAAAACCCTTGACACGACAGGACGATTAAAATGACCTACCAGGGTGCGGTAGATGTATAGCGAGAAGATGAATTTAGGAAGTGTCGATTACACAAAGAAGCTACTAGTAGTAGTATCATGCATAACGTTTTGAAATGAAGATAATGTTGAAGCAAGATCTGCTCAACGGCTGAGACGAAAAAGCAAGTTCGCTCGCAGAACTTGTCAGCCGAGTTGTTCGTTTTGGTCGATCCCTTCATGGTTGAAGGCCTTCGTGGTGATTAGTGTCTCTGCCGATTGCTGATCAGTGCACAGTATCTGGGTCCTGTGCGCTGTCTAAACCAGACGTGCGGCTTGACTTGGAGCTGGTTTCGGGATCACATGCTTCGGTGCTACCAGAAGAGTAAACTTGTGCCCAGAAGTGATATTGTACTATGTGGCGTTGTTGAACGTGGGTGCCGGGCCGATATCGCTGCCAAGAATTTTTCGACTGTCAGTTGGGTCCTGCCTTTTTCTTAATTTCACTACACTCCGTATTTTCCTGTCAGCATCCACGACTCGCTGCCGTCACTTACAGTGTCGACTTGAAGAGCGGCTTGAGGAACGCCTCGTAGCACTCAGGCACCTGCGTTTTGTTGAGCGGCTCGTCGGCAGCTCGACGCACCAAAGCGCGGTAGATGTCGCCGTCGTAGCGGCCGATCGTCGAGTTCAGCTCGAAGTCCGTAAAGTCCCAGGCGTCCGTGAGCAGCACGCAGTTCTGACGGACAACGAGCAGCAACTCCAAGAACTGGCGACGCACCATGGCGGCCTGCTTGGAAGACAGGTAGTCGTCCTCGCGGAAGTCGCCCAGCGTTTTGGTGATCAGCCAAGCACCGAAGAGCTCGCATAGGTGCGTCACGGTTACGCGCTCCTTGCCGGCAGGAATTGAGTTGAGACCGTCCACAAACGACTCGAGAAGCAGCAGCTCGGCGTGTGCAGTCGAAGCACGGGTCATCTGCACCATGCAGGCGTTGCTATCGTTCTTGTTGGCCTTCATGTCAGCAGCCAAAGCTAGAATGCAGCGAGACGCACGCACACGGAACGCCTCAAGCAGCAATTGCAAGTCGGTAAAATCTTGGGGACTCGAGCCTTGCACCGCAAACCCGGATTGGCATGGTGCTTGGCGTTGGCCAAGAAAGCAGTCGGGCCGCCCGGTAGATGCTTGCCGCTTAGCAACGCCTTCAGCAGGTAGCGTCCGTGCTGGTTCACGAGCACATCGAACGTGCCCTCGTAGGTGCAAGCACCCACAGTCTCAGCGAACAAGTGGCCGAGGTTGCTGGAGTGGGTGAAGCCGTGGCCACCGCACAGACGACGGCAGTTCTCAATGCCATCGCTCACGTGGTTCGCCAGCCACGCCTTGAGTCCCGAGCACACCGCGTGCAGGTCCGCCAGCTTGGAGCCGAACGACGGGTCTCCGCTCTTGACGATTGCAAGGGCCGAGTCGTGCATGGCAATGAGACCCGTCCCCGCGAAGTGGCCCGCGTACGAGATCGCAATGTACGGGAACAGAGCGTTCTGCTGGTTCTGGTAGTCCAGCACCTGGAACTCGCCCTTGGCGGCACCCGGCGCCTTGCGTCCTTGCACACGAGCGGCACTGAAGCGTGTCGTGATGGTGGTCGCCATGCCCATGCCCCGTCCGAGCGAGCGGATCAAGTACGCGCGAATCTGCACCATCGTCAAGTACACGAGTTTGTCACTCTGCGGCTTCACGAACGTGCCATCGGGCTGCACCTTGGCATACCGCATCATCATGTTCTTCCTGGGCACGCGAACCTTGTGGAAGGCGCAGTAGCCATTGTCAATGGGCTGGAAGCCAACCTTCGGGCCGATATCTCCGACCTCCACTCCTGGCACTGGCTGGTGGTCCTTCAGCGAGCGGATCTGCACCAGGAACGCTTGCACCCCCACGTCCTTCCCATCCAGGAACAATCTCGCATGTACCATGGCATGGTTGGCCGTCTTGCCAAGTCCTCCGGGCCACCACTTGCGACTCGTCAACGTAGGTGAGTCAATGATGAACTCTTGAGTAGCTTTGTCGTACGTGGCTACGGTCTCAATGCCCTGTACATTGGATCCGTGGCCCAGCTCCGTCTGCGCATAAGCTCCTAAGATCTGGAAGCTCTTGGCAAGAGGCAGCCACTTGGCGCGCTGCTCGTCGTCGCCCTGGTTCTCCAGCGTCGGCACGAACATGGTGCGGTGCACCTCGATGGCTGTGGGCTCGCCCAAGGCCGAGTACAGGATCTGCTGGTCCACCGGATCCGTGTAGCCGCCGTCCTGCAGCAGCTTGATGTAGTGGAAGGCCTTCTTGATGCCGAAGTTGTAGCGCTCGTCGTGGTTGCGGTACATCATGTCGCGGTCCGACAGCACCGGGTGGTGCTCGATCACCTGCAGCAGCTCCTTGCGGCGGTCGTTGGCCGCCTTGCCGCCTCGCAGCACGTTCGTGAGCACGGACGGGTCGATGTCGCCATGGGCGCGCTCGGTTTTGAGCAGGAGAGGGCCAGGTCCTTGAGCTCCATTGCAGTCGGTGGTCGTGGAATCAGGACGAGTCGGACGAGTCGGACGTGGCGGATACGAGGCAAATTGAAGACTGAAGACTTGTTGATGTACGCGAAAGCTGATGAAACGAGGGAGCTCGACGGCTCACGCTTTTATGCGCGTTTTTACGTCAACAGTTTGCTTCACATGCGATGAGAGCCGAGTGCAAGGCTCGGCAGAACCTCTACGAATTGTAATTTGTCTTCATGGAGTTGATTTGATCTGGCTGGTCAATGTGGCCTTCAGTCTTCAGTCGAGTGGTGAGACTTCTTTCGGCGACAGTTTGCGACGTTCTTCGCAGTCAACAACCGAGGCGACGAGAGTTCATGTTGAAGTTGCCTTGACCATCGCCAACCACGTCGGATGGACGGCGTTTACTCGACCGACGTGTTTGCGTGGCTTTGGCTCGTTGATGTTGCCGTGGTCTCGGTGTGAGCGTTGACGAATCCGTCGAGGAGGTGATAGCGTTTGAGGTGGTCGAGTCGGGACGTCATGTTGCAGCAAGTTCGTGATACTTCGCCCATTTGCATCAGTCGGGCTTGCGTCCTCATAACAGTCCCAGTCGACGTCTGCGATAGGGGCTGACGTCGGTTTGCGGCGTACTGCTACATGGCGCACGACAAGTCTCCTTTGAGGCCAACTTGCTGCTGCTTTTCCTTTTACTTTCGTCTCTGAGCTGAGAATGTTGTTCTGCATACATGTATCGGGTTGGCTGGTAGGCTGCAGAAATGAATTGGAGTCAACCCTTTGCCCTGCGTTACCAGGACACTAACTTACTGACAAAGCGCGAGCTAGGCATGAAGTGGGTGAACTGTGTTGTGGTTGGAGCTCCGAGCGACATCACGGAGAGGATTCAAGAGCATCGCAAAGTATGGGAGTTGCAGCAAATAATCAAGGAGAGGGTCAGCGATACCCGTTCTGCGATAGGCTATACCGTATAGCCTATAGCCTATACGTCGCGAAAAATGAAGACAGGTGGCTTAAGATGAACAGCTCCGACGTCATCGCCATGAAGCGAGGAGAGGTCCGTCACAGCATCAGAGCCATTTTGAGCGCTGACAATGAGATGGATCCTCTGTGCCGTATCGGTTCGGAATTCGACTTCCCCGACAGCAATGACACCCATGTTTAGGTTAGGATGCGAAGCACATTCCCTTTGACTTTACGTTGAATCATCGCGTTATGAGCTTTTGCATATTACCACTATTGCTTGATCAATGGCTGTTGGAGAACAAGCCGACTCTCAGGACAGCTTGGAACTGGTTCACTTAATTAATTCTGGTGGTGAAAACCTTAACACAAAATGATGACTAGTGGCAAACCCTGCTAGAGTACGCTAGATGAATATCGAGAAGAAGGATATAGGAAGTACCGACTACGCAAAGACGCATCACGTTTTGAGAACAAGATCTGCTTGGTCCGGTAGTGAAAGAGTTGACTTTTTTAACTATTTCTCTTTAACTCTACAAAGACCCAAAAGCTAGCTCGCAACACCTTATTCGTAATCCTTGTCGGCCGAGTTGTTCATTTTGGTCGATTCCTTCACGGTTGAAGACTTCGTGGTGATTGGTGCCTCTGCCGATTGTCAATCAGTGCTATGTAGTTGCCACGGTTCCCGGGACATTTTTGGTGGATCGGCCAGGTCCGATCTCATGCCCTCCGCTCGCGGATGTAAACGGAGAAGAACTTCTCGACGCGGCTTTCAAGCGAGATGTAAGGGTCGGGAAACTTGTAGCAGGCGACGGCGATAAGCGCTTCCTCAAACTGCGGGTACAGAATATCGTCGTCTTCACCTGCACGCCCAGCAGCCCTAGGCAATGAGACACTGTTGTCAGAGTTTGTAGGTGCCGTCGCTGCGACGGCCCGCAAAACCTTGCTGAGAATTCCGAGGACCTTGTCTGTGGTGAGCGTCATATCCAGCACACCTCGATCCAGCAGACATTGGCCAAACGTGAAAGCGGTGACACGCTCCGCTCGGTTCTTGTGTTTGACATCCTCCACCGCGTATTTTTCATAAAGAGTTTTGAGGTCGTCGTTGTACTTGATGAGTAGGCGACGGATTGACGCGTCCTCCATTTGATGTCGGAATAAGTCAGCGTCGGAACGGAAGGCGAATGGCAGAATGAAGTTGTCAACGAACAAGCAAAAGGACTCGGAGATCGTTACGCGATTTGTCCTGCAGAGAAGAGTATCGAGATAGCATTAGTGGTCAAGCTGGGCAGCAAAGATATTATGATGCAGGCAACGAACGTACTCGACGGGGTATTTCTTGCGCCCCACTCGGACCAGCGCTTCTAGGAACTCGATCGGTGGCAGTGCACGGTGCGAGCTCACGCTTTTCTGCTCTCAAAAATCATGAGAAATTCAACATGAGCCTCAAAGCGGTGGCACGGAATACGAGAACGATATACGCACAGTCTTGGGATCAATAGCACGGATGATGGCGTTCAAGTCGGCATGATTCATATTCCCCTCCAGCACGTGGCAATCCGCCAATAGCTCCGTAAACTCGCCGACGTTGATGGTTTCATTGATCACACCGGTACGAGTAGCGTAGCCGCGATAAATTCTCGCAAGGTCACAGTAGATGGTCACGAGATAGCTCTGCAGAAGCTTGGCTTCCCATCCGAAATCTTCGTATGGCAATGCCATGTCCTGCAACTTGTGCTTGGGGATTTTTGCAAAGGCCTCGTTTTCGTCGCCAAGAAGCGAGTCTAGTTTGGACAACACGCCCACTTTTCCACGAGCTAATCGTGCGTACGACAGGAAACATTTCCGCATAACAATGCGCTCGGCCTTCACCCAGAGCGTGTGTCCTTCGCGTGACTTATTATCCTCGGTGTCGATACGCCGTTTTAACTCGAGCGTCTGCGATAAAGCAAGCTTTACCCGCATGCTCATCGATATTTCCTCTCCTGTTGTCGGATCTGCACCGACGGAAGCTGTGCTCATACTATCTCCCTGAAGCTCTCTCCATTTGGATTTAACAACTTCGAGTTGTTGCGTTAGCTCTGCGCATAAGACGTAATAGTCAGGTGCGAGACATGGTGAAAACGTGACGAAGAGATATGTGAGTGCTGCGAAGTTAAATTCCGCATGACCTGCACGGATATCCTTTGCGTTAAACAACCCCAGAGGCAACCACATCGCTTGACCCAGCGTATTAATCATCACTTCTAGTCGCTTGTCCACGCTGGTCTCACGGCGCACATGATCCAAATATCTCTCCATTGCAATTTCCGTGAGATCTTCACCATTTTCACGCAACACGGACGTTGCTTCGAGACGCGAAATTGTAGCACCAGGTGGCCGCTTTAGCCGCGTTCGACACATTGCTGCGTGCAACAACTTGGTAACTACCGCGAATATTTTACCGTCATTGAGACTTGAATGGAAATTTTGCATGCGAGGGACTGACAGCCAGTCGGGAGGTTGTCTTGCTACCAACGAATTCACCCACTGGATAAGAATTGAATCCGCACGATCTACAGGTGCCTCATAGGCCATCATGAAATTGTTGGAAGCTGCTGCAGCGGTAGCGTTTGCATTTGTGATGGCCGCCTCCATGTCGACGAGTGGGTTATAGAACGCCGCATTCTCTGGCTTGTCGATAGACTGAAGCAAGTCTCGCGTAAAAATTTCGCTAAGGTTTTGACGGCCTTCACTCGTGCTCAGCACTTCCACTTGTGCTTCCATTGAATGTGTCAACGCAGCCACCAGTTGAAAGCTAGCCTTCTTGTACTCCGAGCTCTCGACGCGCATTCGTTCCAACTCATGTGGGTCAATAACCTGCGTCTGCAACGACTCAACTATCGCGCGCGCTCCACGCAGCTCTTTTCGTAACTCGAGCAGCTCACGATCCTTGGCCATCATTGAGATTTTCAACGCCGTGAGCTGCTTCTCAAGAGTCTGCACCTTATCTCGTTGCAGTGCTTCGTGTACGCGCGCAGCAGACTCCCGTTCAAATCCGTCACCATGAAGCTTATCCACTTCTCGCGCTTTTTCGTTCGTTTCTCGCTGCTGCACTTGAGCATACAGCATGGCACCGACAATTCGTCTCTCATAGATGAACACCTGCCACGCTTTCCAAAGTCGTCGCATGTGCTGCTTCTGGAGCATTCGCGCAGCAAGTTGGTGCTTCCACTTGATCGTCGTGCAGCCGTTCTCCAGGCCTGGAAAACCCACTGCAGCACCACCGCCGCCATCCTCGTGAACGCTCGTGTCGTCGCTCTCTCAAAAAGCGAATCCACGGCTTGAACAAGCTGCGTCTTGTATTTTGCCCCATCTTGCTGCTTGAATTGCGTAAAACACGACAAACACATTTCTGCGAAGCTCCCGCACCCTGCACACCGAGATGACGGCGCCACCGTCGCCACTGCTGCTGATCCCCACGCATGTTGTCCTCCTGGGAGGGACGACAACCTTTCGGTGGACGTTGAAGGTAACGGAGCGATGGACCCAACGAGTGCCGACCGTCGACCGACCACCGGCTGCGCACTTTCCGGCCGAAGTTGCGGCTGGAGACGCTGGGGGACGTTTTCCGACGTACCCATCATGGCGTTGAGTGTCTCAGTGGACGATAACGACAATGATAACGTCATCGCAGTGGTCGGTCGGGACTTTCGTCGATCGTTGTCAAAACTTGTTGCACTTTTTCCATCGGTTCGAGAGTTTGTTGACGTTTGTCGTGAAGTTGCGTCGGGTGAAGTCACTTTTGGCGGTCGTTTGTGACTTTGCTGGTTCGTGGACGCGGGTGACAAAGCGGGTGGGTGGATTAGCACTGGTTTACGAACATGATGCACAGGCAGCAAGGGAGACTGCGAAGACCCTGACGGTGGCAACGAAGTTAGAGACGCCGACCGGTCCATTGGGGGAATTGTTCTGCGAAGAGCAACTCCCTTGTCTGGTCCATATTTAGGGAACCAAAGAGGTTGAACAAGTGACTCGGTTTCGCTTTAATGAAAAAGCCTCTTGTCTTCATCTTACAAGTGCCTAAAAGTAGCTTAAGTTTGCAGCGCGGCCAGTTGCTGGATCGAGGCGATGACGAGGTTCACGTGGTCCGACACTTGTCGAGCCTTCAGCTGCCACTTGTTCCGCTTCCTACACACCATAAAACGTTAAGATGAATGAGTTTATCTAAAGGGCAACAGGTGAATGCACCTAAAGTGCACCTAAAGGTCGTTACTCACTCGGTTAGATATTTCAGATGCTGTTGCACCCACTTCTGTGCCTCAGGCAGCGTCATCTCCACGTGAAAGTTTAGGCCAATGGCGACCGTGAGCAGAGACAGGTCGTCCACTTTGGCGCGCACGTGGAACCGCTCGCCGACGTCCACGAGCGTGGTTAGACACTGTCTATCCTGGTTCGAGACGTCCTGCAGCAACTCGCCCAACTCCTGGTACTCCTGCAGCTCCTTCGCCAGAGCGTCGCGGTGCGCTAGAGTGTCCTTCAGCTGTGGGCGCAGAACGTCCTCCACGAACGCGCTGTAGCGCTGCAGCGCCGCCGCCGGAGACTCTGTTGCCATGAGTGGCAAAAGTGGCTAAAGCTTGATTGGCGTTGAATAAAACGTTCCTCTAAAAGTACTTCATAAATAAATATTAATAAGCATTGAAAACATAAGAAAAAAAAATGAACGTGCGGCAGTTCAATCGGAAAAATCCGAATTTGAAAAACAAATTTCGTTTGAAGTCAATACACGAAATGCGCTGGCAAAAAAATTGAGCACTGAAACTGTAAAGTAAAATTTCCAAAGGCCTATTTTTCTGAAAAGACCTTGGGATGTTTTGGAGTCTGACAAATGCTGTCTGAAATGTCCGTTGTGCACCGCATAGATAATTTGAACGCACAACAGCAACAGAAAGAGCTGTGTGCATCAAACCTGATACCGGAGTTGACGTTGAGGTGGTGGGCACTTGTTTCGGTGGAGCAGAACAAATGAGTAAAATGCTGGTTTTGGCAGCGCATGCAGGACTTGGTGTTATAATCACAGGCGCCTCCGCTTGAGCAGCTTGCCATAGTGGTGTATGTACCACAGCCTGACCTCGATGTGTCCTTTGCTGCAGGATGAGAAGAAGATGGTGGGGTTGCGGCAGTACTCGGAGTGCGTGCGGATGAACTCCAGCAGACCCACGTGATCGGCCCCAACCGCGTCGAGCTCGCAGCTCTCGTAGAGAGGCTGCTTCGCGTGGAAGTAGAGCCACTTGACGACATCGAGCTGACCAGCAACGACTGCAGCTTTAATGATTTTGTGCGACCACTCCGTTGCCACTGTCGTGTGCAAGAACTTCATCACGTGCAGGTGGCCGTTCGAAGCTGCTCCGGCCATTGCGTGTTCCAACCGCCATCCCTTGCGGCGCTCCACCAGACACGTTACCATGTCGAGGTTGCCATTCTTCGCGGCTAGCGTCACCGTCGACGGCGTGCAAACTTCTCGTAGTGGACGACTAGCCACTTCATCACATCGAGGTGGTTGTACCAGGCAGCATAAACCACGGCGTTTCGCTGCATCCTTCCCGGCGGTTCTCGTGCAAAAACTTCATGATATCAAGGTGGCCGCCAGCTGCGGCACAGTCCATCGCGCGCTGAGAGCACTCACAGTCGCCACTCAAGTGCAGCCACTTGACCATGTCGAGATAGCCAGCCACCGTCACGACGTCAATATTTCCTCTCCAGCGACTTTCTCCCCGATGCTCGTAAAGCCATTTTATCGCCTCCACTTGGTTATTCCCCACCGCATTTTCGATTGCGCGGTGGCTAAAACCTTCGGTGCGATTGGCATACAGCCACTCCAACACGTTCACATGCCCATGGGAAGCCGCCAAGTCCATGGCATCAGTCGTGCATCCTTCCTGTCGATTCGCATGCAGCCACTGCACGATTTCAAGATGGCCACTGCTTGCAGCATAGTCCATTGCTGGATTCGTGCAAACTTCTTCTCTGTTGGCATGCAGCCACTTCACAACCTCCAAATCACCTCTTTGAGCCGCGTTGTTCATGATGGAGGGAGAAAATCCTGGAGATTGGTTATCATGCAGCCACTGTAGAATGTCGAAATGTCCGGAATACGAAGCCTCATACGGCAAGCAATACCAATTCTTCCCAACATCAACCTCACGAAGCCACTGCAACGTCAATAGTGTTGGTTTTGCCGCGGCAAAATCGGATAAATTGTTTGATTTCATCCGATTTTATCCGGATTAATCCGCGGCAAAACCCACGGGATCCGCGATTGTGGAGGACGATCGTAAAGCCGCATACCAGCACGCAGATAGCAAGGAAACAGTACCAGAGCGAGGTGTACATCGAGTGCGTGCCAAATAACGTTAATTTAGAGGTAGAGCTGGGGCCTAAAAAACAGGGGCGAGTAACATGCACATGCGAACTAATCCTGAGATGCTGCAACTGCGTCTTCATCTTCGTCTTCATCATCGTGTTCATCTTCACCTTCGTGGTCGTAGCTGTTGTCCACCTCGTACTCGTCTTCCTCTTCAACCGCTTCGTATTGTTGGTCATAATCCTCTTCGTCGCTCTCGGCGTCGATTCCCAGCAATGTCTTGTAGTAGCAAGTTCATCGTGTGAGCTCCGCAGCCGGCACATATCAATCCTTTTGATTCTAGAATTTCCCAAGCTATCACCGTCGCCTTAGCGTTGTCCGTAACTGCGCCCGTGACAAAACCATTCTTACCAACCGCTTCATCTACCTCATCCGCCACTCCAAGTATAAAGTCCGCGATGTATTCACCAGTGTGCGAATCCGCGCCCGTCGCTACAGATTTCCACAGCTTTGGTTTCATATTTGGCGCCGTCAGCACAGCATTAATTTTCTTCTGATGGCTAGTGGACGTAGCACTGTCAGCTGTGATCGCGACATACGGTAGACCGCGAAGTGCTTCCACTAACTTCGCCTTCTCTTCATCAAAGCTTCAGTAAGAAGACGCCCATAAACTAGCTTCCGCGACGGCATCTTCAGCCCAGGACCCCGACCCTTTAAAGTTGCGTCGCGAAATGTATCTTCTTCAACGATACGAAATGGAGCCCCGGTGTTGATGATGTGGTTGCAGATCATCTTGTTAAATTCTTCTTGAGTCAATGGTCCCAGCATCATCATCGCTCGAAAACGTAGTGTCGATGCTTGTGCGACGCTTTTTGCGTTGCTGTTCCTCCTCGGTGGCATCTAGATAGCTCCGTCTCTCTGTCGGACTCCACTCGGAGCATTTCTTCAGGATGTGACGTTCTAATTTCTCCACTTTTGCGTTAGGGATCATCTGTTGGCAGCGTTACAGTGTGCGTCCTTTGACTCTTCAAAGCCGTCGAAATTATCCCACACGGGTAGCCTTGGTCTGCCCATGGTAGCTGTAGCAATAGGGAAAAATTAGCTCCGCTCAATCCTCTTGTAGCTGACGTTCATACCTTACAGCGATGCGACCTGTTGGATCTGGCAGGCAGGCCTATAGTGTCGGCGAAGCAACGGGTACTGAAGAAGCTGGTGGGCGGTGTCAGCGTCACCACAGATGAGTGCGGTTGGGTCTCAGTAGGAGCGTCGGCGGGTGCGGAATGCGTTGAAGTTTGCCGTTTGAAAAGATGGCGCGAAGTCGAAAACTATGAGCGACACCTAAAAGGTGAGTCTAAATCAGGGTAAAACACCCAATGTAGGATTGATTTGCCTAACCTAGGAGCCAAAGAATTTTGTCAGACAGAATCGTCGATTTTATCTGCGAAATGCCATACAAAACGGTTTTCGCGGCCAAAACGTTTTGCCGGAAGTACAACACTAAACGTCAAAAAGTGCCCGCGGCCACCTAGTCCGCCGACAGAAACAGTGTAGGGAGCGTCGGCTTTCCCGTGCAAGAATTGAGCAGTCTCGAGATCGCCCCTCGCAGCAGCAGCTTCTACAGCTTTTCCGATAGAAGATTTGTCCCAAAGAGCATGCTTGATCAGCCACTTCATCTGCTGGAGGTGGTCTCCTTTAACAGCGTAAACCAAAGTGCAGACGAACTTTGGGAATGTCTTCACCAGCCAATGCACCACATCGTCACGACCATCTTTGGAGGCGGCATCAAATATTTGCTGCTTGTTTCGAGTGATCTCCTTTCGGTCACACGCATACAGCCACTGCACCACTTGCAAGTTCCCCATCTTGACAATAGCATCTACCGTTTTCGAGTCCAAACCTGCAGGGTGTCGCGCGTACAATTGCTGCATCGCTTCTAGAGCACCTTGATCCATCGGCAAGTTGCCTGGGATTAAGTGCATCGCAAATCGATACCGTTGAAGCTTCTCGTGGTAAATCAATCTTGAACTCTGCTCCACAGCGCGAAGTGCCATGGTAAATAGGTGCGAGCTACCCATTTCCACTGTTCTTGGCAGCGCGAGGTCGGGAGCTAGGAAGGTGTGGAGCAGGTGTACGACATGGCGCAGTGGTTCCACGATAGTGTGCTCGCGACATACGACGCACACAACGGTGAGAATAACACTATCTTCCAGCCCCGGCATCATTTGTGTTGGTTATTTACCACTGAAGATTGGTAAATACCTCAGTTGTGTTGGGAGACGACATTTCAATGATAGGCTTTGACTCGTTTTTTTGTCGAACTGATGCAGACTTTTGAAAAGGTACACAATATCATGAGCAGGACACTACATTTATGAATTCACTCATATGCAAACACCTCCATCTTCTCCGGTTGGCTTGTTGGTTACTCTGAACGCGAGATTCATTCTGCCTGGGCTTGTCCTTCGTTCTGAGTTTGACTGCTGCTGTCAATCTTGGTGAAGATCGCACCAAGAGCATCGACCTCAGAAGCAGCGCGGCCGTGGAATCCGCTGAGCTGAAAACCTTCAGGAGCCTTCACTGTCTTACCGGCTCCTGTCTTGGTTCCGCCCTGGACGGAACGGCCCTTGTTCGTCTTAAACTTGAGGTAGAAAATCCGGGTGTGCTCTTCCTTCTTGCCCCATTGTGCCTCCATGGATGTGATGTACTCGCCAGACTGCAGATCAAGCTTTTTCGGAGTGCCCCCGGTGCCCCCGTGTGCAAGCGTACTTTCGGTGGGGTTCGACACTTCCAGTGACACGCCGTCGACGCGGTTGGCAGCACGAATGGTAATGGAGCTTACGGTTTGTCCGGGAGCAGCGAGGGCGACATCGGTGAAGGGGGTGCCGTGAGGCCCACCAACAGCGTCGCTCAGGCGCAGATCGGGGTTCACTGTATAGGAGAACTTCGACGAAATCGGAGGATGGTCCGACAGAGCGGTCTTGTTGCTATCGAGGAAAGCGTCATTTTCGTTGTCCCACTTGTCAAGCGTCAACGTGATGTAGTTGTTGCTACGGAACATGATCTTGTCGACGACCTCACACTTGTCGGTCATGTTCTTCTCGGTACACACGATCGGATCAGCTCCCTTTTCAGGAGGCACTCCATTGCGAACATACTCCACCCACCCATCGGTGAGGTTCTGCCCCGTGACAAACTCGGCAATGGTGTCAAGTGAACGTGTGTACCGAGTGTTAGTGTCGCCCATGACGATCACAGCCTTATCGGCCGAGTTTGCTGTCATGTAGTCGCTGAGCTGGGCGAGGTTCAATGCTCGAGCTTTCTCGTCATCGGCAGTCGTGCCTGCATCCGTGTGCAGGTTGTACAGATCGAAGGTGACTCCTTCATCCAGCTTAATCTCAACCAGCGTGAAACCCTTCGGCGTTAAGCAATCGGCTCCTTCGAACGTTGAGCACTGCTTCCACTTAATTCGTTCAAGGCCCGAGACGTTGGTGAACGGGTAGTGAGAGAGTGTGTTGAGACCGCTGCCAAAAGGTACGCCCCCGCTTGTGGGGGTGCGGTACTCGTGAGTATTCTTGGAGTAAAGGTGGGCGTGATAATTAAAGTCTTCTTGCACGTTCACGATATCCCAGTCGCCGATCCGCTTGCCCATTTCAATGGTGTTTGCTTCCGGGTTTCCACTCGACAGAAGCGCGGGCAGTCCTGCTACATTGTAGCACAAGACGCTGAACGTCGTGTTCTCTGCCAACGAACTCATCGTGATAGGTAAGGTCCCACAAGTGCGCTTTGGAAAGCAGATTGGAGAATGAAATCCTCATTGTCGCGATCGTTTGCGTGGCTCTGACTTTGCGTTTTCTTCTGTTCGTGCTTTGGAAAGGCTGGCAACTACGACAAGACGCATGACGAATCAAACGCATGCATATCTCTCCAGCAGATCACCAGTCAGAACTAACGATCCCTCTGACAAAGGCAGTTGTTTCGGGAGTTCAAATTGTCGGAAGACCGATCTCATGCTAAACACGTGCTACCAGGGAAACAGCAACAGATTTGCTACGACCGCAAACACGATCAAAAGATGTGCCCAAACTCTCCGTCAGTGACGACGTCACAGCACCTACACCGTAGGCTTACAGGCCAGACTGAATCAACGGCTTCAAGTACGTCTCGTACCCCTCCGGAATATCGCTCGCGTTCAACAGCTCATCCGCAGCGCGCTTCACCAATGCACGGTAGATGTCCCCATCATACCGGCCGATCGTCGAGTTCAGCTCAAAGTCGCTGAAGTCCCACGCATCCGTGAGCAGCACGTAGTTCTTGCGGATGATCGGCAGCATCCGCACGAACTGTTCACGTACGAGGTCGGCTTGGTGCGAAGAGAGGTAGTCGTGCTGTCGAAAGTCTCCGAGCGACTTGGAAATGAGCCAGGCTCCGAAGAGTGAGCACAACTTCGCAACAGCTTGGCGTTCCAGACCATGAGGAAGTGACTTCACTCCCTGGATAAAGGAGTCGAGCAGCAAAAGCTCCGCGTGAGCGGTAGATGCATGAGTCATGAGCACCATGCAGGCATTACCGTCATTTTGGTAGCCTTCATCTGGTTGGCGAGTGCCAGCACGATGCGTGCACCACGAACCTGGAACGCTTCGAGCAGCAAATCGAAGTTCCCAAAGTCTTCCGGCGTTTGAGCCTTGCAACGCAGTTTCACATCATTGAACACCTTCGTGGTGTTCAGAAACCTCGTCGAGACTTCATTCGAGGGCAGTGACGCCAGCGTCTTGAGGAGATATCGAGCATGCTGTTGTACCAGCACATCGAATGTACCCTCGTACGTGCTGGCACCCACGATTTCAGCAAAAATGTGGGCCAACCCGCTGCATTGTGTGAAACCGTGGCCTCCGCACAAGCGTCGACACGTCTCAATACCATTGTCCACTCTCTCAGCGAGCCATGCTTTCAGTCCCGATGATACAGCATGAAGTTCTGACAGCTTGGCACTGAAAGAATTGCTTCCGCTCTTGACAATTTCCACTACCGAGTCGTGCATCTCCACAACAGAAACACCCGCAAAGTGTACAGCATACGAGATCGCGATTAAAGGGAACAGCGTATGCTGCTGGTTCTGGTAGTCCAGCACCTGGAATTTTCCTTTCCTGTCGGGTGTGCGTCCTTGGATGCGAGCAGAACTAAAGCGAGCAGTAATAGTGGTGGCAGCGCTAATCTGTGCCACCAAGCGTTGATTAAATGCGCTCCATCGTGAGGTAGACCAACTTGTCGCTCTTGGGCTTCACGAACGTCCCATCGGGTAATACCTTCGCGTACCGCATCATCATGTTCGCCCTCGGCACGTGAATTTTGTGGAACGCGCAGTAGCCATTGTCAATCGCATTAATCCCCACCGTCCGACCGATATCTCCGACTTCGATGCCCGGCAGAGGTTGGTGGTCTTCCAACGAGCGAATCTGCACCAGGAACGCCTGCACCCCACGTCCTTCCCATCCAGGAACAATCTCGCATGCACAATGGCATGGTTGGCCGTCTTGCCAAGTCCTCCGGGCCACCACTTGCGACTCGTCAACATAGGTGAGTCAATGATGAACTCTTGAGTAGCTTTGTCGTACATCGCCACGGTCTCAATGCCCTGCACATTGGAGCCGTGACCCAGTTCCGTCTGTGCATAAGCTCCCAAAATCTTGTAGCTCTGGGCGAGTGGCAGCCATTTGGCTCTCTGCTCGTCGGTTCCTTGATTCTCCAATGTGGGGACGAACATGGCATGATGTAAGTCAAATACCAGAGGTTCCCCGAGAGCCTTGTACAGAATCTGCTGGTCCTCCGGATCTTCTTACTTGCCCTCCTCGATTAGCCTGACGTAGTGATACGCCTTCTTCAGTCCAAAAGTATAGCGCTCCGTGTGGTTCCGGAACATCATGTCACGGTCCGAAAGCACTGGATGCTGCTCGATCACCTTCACCAAGTCCTTGCGACGGTCGTTCGTTGTCTTCCCACCCCGCAGCACATTGGTGAGTATTGTCGGGTCGATGTCACCGTTGGCTCGCTCCTTCTTCAGCATCAGCGGAGCTAAGTCTTTGAGCTCAATAGCCATGACGAAGACTGTCAACAGCTATACAAATATGCAATGGAGAACGCGAGCACCTCGTACCAGATTGGAAGTGATCAAGGACGAGTTGTACTTGGTGTAATCATCGTCAACATTCCCAGCGCATAATCTACAACCTTTCAACCACACTTCAACTTAACAACCACATTTCAACTGAACAATTAGCTCTAGCTATAGGCTCGCGTGGATCAGCGGCTTCAAATACGCCTCGTACCCCTCCGGAATGTCGCTCGCGTTCAGAGGCTCATCCGCAGCGCGCCTCACCAATGCACGGTAGATGTCCCCATCATACCGGCCGATCGTCGAGTTCAGCTCAAAGTCGCTGAAGTCCCACGCGTCCGTGAGCAGCACGCAGTTCTTGCGGATGATCGGCAGCAGCTGCACGACTTGCTCGCGTACGAGGTCGCCTTGGAGCGAAGAGAGGTAGTCGTGTTGGCGGAAGTCTCCGAGAGACTGAGTGATCAGCCAAGCGCCCAAGAGCGAGCACAAGCTGGTTAGCGCCTCCTTCTCTTTGCGCTTGGGGGTTGGAAGCGCGGTGATGGCGCGCGCGAAGCAGTCCAGCATCATGAGTTCCGTGTGGGCGATCGACGCGCGCGTCATGAGGATCATGCAGGCGTTGGCGTCGCGCATGGTCTCCTTCATCCGGCAGGCGAGTGTCACCAACGCACGTGCAGCGCGCACTTGGAAAGCGTCGACCAGTAGCTTCAGGTCTCCAAAGTCCTCGTAGGTCTGAGCCTTGCAACGCAAATTGGCGTCGTTGTACATCTTGATGTTGTTCAGGAAGCGCGTCGCGGCTTCAAGTGCCGGGGGTGACGCGACGACCTTTAGAAGGTATCGGGCGTGCTGCTGGACGAGCACGTCCGCCGTGCCTTCGAAGGTGTTGGCCCCGGCGATCTCCGCAAACAAGTGCGCGAGGTTGCTGGACTGCGAGAAGCCGTGGCCGCCGCACAGCCGACGGCACGTCTCCACGCCTTGTCCTGCTCTGTCCGAGAGCCACGCCTTCAAACCGGACGAGACCGCGTGCAGCTCCGCCAGCTTGGCGCCAAAGGAGGCGCTGCCGCTCGTGATGCTCTCCAGCGCCGAATCGTGCAGGCTCATGACCATCGCCCCAGCGAACTGCGAAGCGTAGGCGATCGCAATCAGTGGGAACAGCGTGTGTTGCTGGGTCTGGTAGTCCAGCACCTGGAACTCCCCTTCCTGTCAGGCGTACGTCCTTGGATGCGAGCAGCACTGAAGCGAGCAGTGATCGTGGTGCCCATTGCGAGTCGCTCTCCCAGTGCCTTGATCAGGGTAGCTCGCACGTAGACCATCGTCAAGTACACCAGCTTGTCACTCGTCGGTTTGACGAACGTCCCGTCAGGCAGCACCTTTGCGTACCGCATCATCATGTTCTCACGCGGGATGCGAACGTGGTGGAAGGCGCAATTGGCATTGTCGATGGCGTTGAACCCCACCTTCGGACCGATGTCTCCGATCTCAATGCCCGGCAGCGATTTATGGTCGTCGAGAGAGCGGACTTGCACAATGAAGGACTGCACGCCGACATCTCTCCCATCGAGGATCAACCGTGCGATCACGATGGTGTGCGTGGAAGTCTTGCCCAGTCCACCTGGCCACCACTTGCGACTCGTGAGCGTGGGCGAGTCGATGACAAACTCTTGTGTCGTCTTGTCGTACGTGGCCACCGTCTCAAGGCCCTGCACATTGGAGCCGTGCCCGAGCTCCGTCTGCGCGTAGGCTCCGATGATCTTGTAGCTCTTGGCGAGTGGCAGCCACTTGGCTTTCTGCTCGTCGGTGCCTTGGTTCCTGATCGTCGGGATGAACATGACGCGGTGCAGGTCGAACGGCACCTGCTCACCCAGAGCGTTTAGCAGGACGGCCTGCTCCTCGTCCGTGTAGTCTCCCTCTTGGACCAACTTGACGTAGTGGAAGGCCTTCTTCAGACCGAAGTTGTAGCGCTCGGTGTGGTTGCGGTAGACCATGTCGCGATCCGACAGCACCGGGTGCTGCGCGATCACCTGCACAAGCTCCTTCCGACGGTCGTTGGCCGCTTTTCCACCGCGCAGCACTTCGGTGAGCACCTCCGGGTCAATGTCACCTTTGACTCGTTCGGTCGTAAGCAGCAGCGGCGCGAGGTCCTTGAGCTCCATGTTGGCGATGAAGGTCGATCGAGGAGCAGCAAACTTGGGACGACTGGAACTTGGTCACGGCACAGCAGCTTGAGAAGTGAGCAGACCAAAGCAACTCGGCTACACGGTCCTCGTCGTCTTGGTGGTCTCGATGCACAGATTTGAGCTCCAGTCGTGACGAGCGCCCCAAGCGGACCCAGGTCTTTTGCCCGCTGATCACGCCAGCAACGCCCGTCTGCAGCACCCACAGTCCCTCGAGTGTCGAATCGATGCCAGCAGCAAGTGGAGCGTCGAGTTGTCGTGCATGACAGTTGGCAACCGACTAGCGCAATCCCGTGATGTGGTAGACATGGATACGAACAGTGCCGTTGGAGCTGGCAATGAGCTAACGAGTCACAAGCTATCACTGAACGTCGTCTCCCAGCACTACAATTTCCACTAACAACCCCACACAAACGATGTCGGGCAGCGCTATTCTCACCATTGTGCGCGTCGTGTGTCGCGAGCACCCTGTCGTGGAACCACTGCGCCATGTCGTACACCTGCTCCACACCTTCCTAGCTCCCGACCTCGCGCTGCCGAGAGCAGTGGAAATGGGTAGCTCGCACCTATTTACCATGGCACTTCGCGCTGTGGAGCAGAGTTCAAGATTGATTTACCACGAGAAGCTTCAACGGTATCGATTTGCGATGCACTTAATCCCAGGCAACTTGCCGATGGATCAAGGTGCTCTAGAAGCGATGCAGCAATTGTACGCGCGACACCCTGCAGGTTTGGACTCGAAAACGGTAGATGCTATTGTCAAGATGGGGAACTTGCAAGTGGTGTAGTGGCTGTATGCGTGTGACCGAAAGGAGATCACTCGAAACAAGCAGCAAATATTTGATGCCGCCTCCAAAGATGGTCGTGACGATGTGGTGCATTGGCTGGTGAAGACATTCCCAAAGTTCGTCTGCACTTTGGTTTACGCTGTTAAAGGAGACCACCTCCAGCAGATGAAGTGGCTGATCAAGCATGCTCTTTGGGACAAATCTTCTATCGGAAAAGCTGTAGAAGCTGCTGCTGCGAGGGGCGATCTCGAGACTGCTCAATTCTTGCACGGGAAAGCCGACGCTCCTTACACTGTTTCTGTCGGCGGACTAGGTGGCCGAGGGCACTTTTCGACGCTGCAGTGGCTTCGTAAGATGTTGGGAAGAATTGGTATTGCTTGCCGTACGAGGCTTCGTATTCCGGACATTTCGACATTCTACAGTGGCTGCATGATAACCAATCTCCAGGATTTCTCCCTCCATCATGAACAACGCGGCTCAAAGAGGTGATTTGGAGGTTGTGAAGTGGCTGCATGCCAACAGAGAAGAAGCTTGCACGAATCCAGCAATGGACTATGCTGCAAGCAGTGGCCATCTTGAAATCGTGCAGTGGCTGCATGCGAATCGACAGGAAGGATGCACGACTGATGCCATGGACTTGGCGGCTTCCCATGGGCATGTGAACGTGTTGGAGTGGCTGTATGCCAATCGCACCGAAGGTTTTAGCCACCGCGCAATCGAAAATGCGGTGGGGAATAACCAAGTGGAGGCGATAAAATGGCTTTACGAGCATCGGGGAGAAAGTCGCTGGAGAGGAAATATTGACGTCGTGACGGCGGCTGGCTATCTCGACATGGTCAAGTGGCTGCACTTGAGTGGCGACTGTGAGTGCTCTCAGCGCGCGATGGACTGTGCCGCAGCTGGCGGCCACCTTGATATCATGAAATTTTTGCACGAGAACCGCCGGGAAGGATGCAGCAGAAACGCCGTGGTTTATGCTGCCTGGTACAACCACCTCGATGTGATGAAGTGGCTAGTCGTCCACTACGAGAAGTTTTGCACGCCGTCGACGGTGACGCTAGCCGCGAAGAATGGCAACCTCGACATGGTAACGTGTCTGGTGGAGCGCCGCAAGGGATGGCGGTTGGAACACGCAATGGCCGGAGCAGCTTCGAACGGCCACCTGCACGTGATGAAGTTCTTGCACACGACAGTGGCAACGGAGTGGTCGCACAAAATCATTAAAGCTGCGGTCGTGCTGGTCAGTTCGATGCCTTTAAGTGGCTCTACTCCCACGTGAACCAGCCTCTCTACATGGGCTGCGAGCTCGACGCGGCTCGAGCCGGCCACGTGGGTCTGCTGGAGTTCATCCGCACGCACTCCGAGTACTGCCGCAACCCCACCATCTTCATCTCATCCTGCAGCAAAGGACATGTTGAGGTCGGCCTCTGGTACACGCACCACTACGGCAAGCCGCATAAGCGGCGGCGCCTATGACCCCCAACTTCCGAGGTCGCTTAAAAGCTCGATGTAAACGAAGAGCACTTCAGTTCTCCCTTACTGGAGTTCCTCACAAGGCCGGACCAGAACAGCAATCCTGAGCCATTCAAGTTGCACTCACCCATGCTGAACGTCATCTCGATATAGCTAAAGCCTTGTGTTGAGTTTTCCTGATTGACTTGCGGTATTTGCGATCAACATGCGGAGCTTGCTCAAGCTCGTCTGACAGAGCCACCAAAAGAGATTAACTGCCAACACAATCAAAGAGCCCCACAGCGCTGAAAAGAGCACGAAACATATCTATTGAGCAACCGTGTACTGCACCATTGCCCCACCAGCCCTGCAGCAGCTGTGCCTATTAATAGATAACGCCACGTAGCGACCAGCCGTCTCACTGGGACGGATGGTCTTGAGTCAAGACTCTTGACCACCACCAGCTCTGTCTCCTTCAAGTGTCCACTTTAGCTGCTTCGATCCGGAGCGTCCGTGTTTTCCTAATGGGACCTGCACAAGTCGCAGATCCGTTCTCACACGTCGCAGATTTCACTCCACTTGCGTTCAGTATCCCCAATCAAGTCGTTCGACTGTTGCTCGACGGTCGCGCGAAGGTCGCCAGCCACTTGGTTGGCTCAGAGCTCTTTGGAGCTCCTCGACCTCATGCCACAAGTGCTCACTTTGTGATTCTGTGGAGCATCAGCAGCTGAGAAACGGATTCGATCAAGATGGTTGCCTCTAAGAAGTCGGTAGGGAGCCCGCACTACACTCACCAACCTTGAAACAGTGCACTGCTCTCCCATCCGGTGGACGAGGCTGTTCCAATTGACCATTTCAATAGAGACCGCTAGGAGACCGTGCCGCCCTTCTCGTGCTTTCCAGCGGTCGGAGAGGGTTGACACGGTGCAAAAGCTTGAAAAGCTTTTCGCTCTCTTGTCTCCTGAGAAGTCGAACGGATGGGAAATGGCAGCACACAGTTCGATGGAGGAGGACCCACTTACTGACGGCAATGTTGTGAGCAGAAGAAGAGCACGGAGAACATCAACTCCCGCCTGCAGCTGGTCATGCGCTCCGGCAAGGTCGCGCTCGGCTACAAGCAGACGCTCAAGAACCTGCGCAGCGGCAAGGGTGCGTGCGAAGCAGTTAGACAAGTACAAAATCAGAATTTGGGAGCAATGCACTAACTGTTTTGTTTCAATTGTTGTTTTTTCTATAATTGCAGCTAAGCTGGTGATGCTGGCGTCCAACACGCCCCCGCTCCGCAAGTCGGAGGTCGAGTACTACTCGATGCTGGCCAAGACGGGCGTGCACCACTTCTCGGGCACGAACAACGACCTCGGCACGGCTTGCGGCAAGTACTTCCGCGTGTCGTGCATGTGCATCCTGGACGCCGGTGACTCGGACATCCTGCGCTCGATGCCCTCGGAGAACTAGGCGGCTGTCTCCTCTCCTACGTCTTCGGATTATCGCAGGGAACTAACGCTGGGTCCCCAGTGATATGAAATGACATCTTTTGAGGCTCCACAAAAATGCGTTGACTTGTCGTTCGTGATTGTTTTTTGTGATGAATTTTGATGATTCAGTTGCCTAGCGATAAGCTGATGCTGGTTTGACTGACAGAGGTCGAGTGGGGTCTCCAAACCAAAAGCATGGTCCTGTTATGGGGATTATCAACGCATTTGTGGAAAAAGGTTCAAGAAAAATGTCGAGGAACCGAGACACTGGTCGCCTACAGTCCAGCCTGGATCAGCGGCTTTAAGTACGTCTCGTACCCCTCCGGAATATCGCTCGCGTTTAACGGCTCGTCCGCTGCGCGCTTCACCAATGCACGGTAGATGTCCCCATCGTACCGGCCGATCGTCGAGTTCAGCTCAAAGTCGCTGAAGTCCCACGCGTCCGTGAGCAGCACGGAGTTCTTGCGGATGATCGGCAGCAGCCGCACGAGCTGTTCACGCACGAGGTCGGCTTGGAGCGAAGAGAGGTAGTCGTGCTGGCGGAAATCTCCGAGCGACTTGGAAATGAGCCAGGTTCCAAAGAGTGAGCACAAATTCGCAACGGCTCGGCGCTCCTGGCCGGCAGGGATTGCGCTAACGCCGTTCACCAGCGCTTCAAGCAGCATGAGCTCTGCGTGGGCTACGGACACGCGTGTCATGAGCACCATGCAGGCGTTGCCGTCATTTTTGGTAGCCTTCATCTGACTGCCAAGTGTCTGCAAAATGCGTGTAGTGCGCACTTCGAAAGCTTCGATCAGCAGCTTCAGATCTCCAAAATCCTCGGGCGACTGAGACTTGCAGCGCAGTGTCGGGTCGGCGTGCAACTTGATCTTGCTCAGGAACTGCGTGGCAGGCTCGTTAGTATCGAGCGTCTTCACCCCGGCAAGCACTTTGAGAAGGTATTGAGCATGTTGCTGTACCAATACATCGAGCGTGCCCTCAAACGTGTTGGCGCCAACAATCTCAGCAAATATGTGAGCCAGGTTGCTAGACTGGGTGAAGCCGTGACCGCCACACAAGCGTCGACAGGACTCAACACCGTCACTCACCTTTTCGGCGAGCCAAGCCTTCAGTCCCGACGACACAGCATGAAGTGCTGCCAGTTTAGCACCAAAACCAGCATCCCCACTCTTGACAAGTTCCACGGCGGCGTTGTGTCGTGCCTTTATACCGCGAGCGGCAAACTTGGCAGCGAACGAAATTGCGATGAACGGGAACAGAGCATGCTGCTGGTTCTGGTAGTCCAGCACCTGGAACTCCCCTTCCTGTCGGGAGTCCGCCCTTGGATGCGAGCAGCACTGAATCGCGTTGTAATTGCGGTTGCCTTCGCCATTGTCAGCGCAAAGCTCTCCACCAAGGTAGCACGCACGTGCACCATCGTGAGGTAGACCAACTTGTCGCTCTTCGGCTCCACGAACGTCCCATCGGGCAGCACCTTCGCGTACCGCATCATCATGTTCTCCCTCGGCACGCGAATCTTGTGGAACGCGCAGTAGCCATTGTCAATTGCATTAAACCCCACCTTCGGACCGATATCTCCGACTTCGATGCCCGGCAGAGGTTGGTGGTCTTCCAACGAGCGAATCTGCACCAAGAACGCCTGCACACCCACGTCCTTCCCATCCAGGAACAATCTCGCATGCACAATGGCATGGTTGGCCGTCTTGCCAAGTCCTCCGGGCCACCACTTGCGACTCGTCAACGTAGGTGAGTCAATGATGAACTCTTGGGTAGCTTTGTCGTACGTCGCCACGGTCTCAATGCCCTGCACATTGGAGCCGTGACCCAGTTCCGTCTGTGCATAAGCTCCCAAAATCTTGTAGCTCTGGGAGAGTGGCAGCCATTTGGCTCTCTGCTCGTCAGTCGCTTGGTTCTCCAGCGTCGGGATGAACATGGAGTTGTGCACATCGATGCACAAGGGCTCGCCCAGAGCCGCGTACATGATGTTCTGCTCCACTCGGTCCACGATGTCTTGCTCCTTAACGAACCGCACAAAGTGCGAGACCTTCTTGAGTCCGACATTGTAGCGCTCCGTGTGGTTTCTCGCCATCATATCCCGATCCGAGAGCACTGGATGGCGCTCGATCATCTCCACGAGTTTCTTGCGACGATCGTTGGTAGCTTTTCCATCTCGAAGCACGTTGGTGAGCACCGCCGGGTCGATGTCGCCGTTGGCTCGCTCCTTCTTGAGCATCAACGGGGCCAGGTCCTTGAGCTCCATGACGATGACGCTTGACGCTTGCCACTTGCCACTTGAGTCCGACGACGCAAATTGCAGAATGAGCGGCGCCAACGCCCGAGAACCGGTCGTTTGACGTCATCAGCTTTGAACTTCAAGGTGAGTCAAGTAATATGTAATCGCCACGCTTGACAAGCATTGCAAGAATTGATAGGAAATTGAAGTATCTATCGAACTATTATCGACTTGTGTTCGACTGGTCTCAAGCTAGCAGCTTTACTGACACGCCTAGCACCTACAGATACATGAGCCTATGGTCAGAGACAATCGCAGCCGCTTGCTCACGCCTTGCTTTCCTCCGTTATAGTCGTCGTCGAAGTCGTGACCGTGGTAGTTGTCGTGGTTGACGTTGCCTTCTCCGTCTCCATCTTCGTGCTCGTCACAGCCGGTGCTTCCTTCTCTGCTGGCTCTGAGCTCCAGCCGTCACTGAAACCCCGCGTTCCGTCCGGACCTTTTGCCATGCGAGAGGCCACCATGGCGTTGGCGCCGACCTGACGCATCGCTTCCCTCAGCGTGGAGTTCACACTTCGCGAGCCACGACGTCCTGAGGCTCCATCTGCGGGATTCGGCGATGAAGAAAGCCGCAGAATGCTCGTAGCATGACCGAGAACCGCCTCTACGGCGGGCTCGGCGGCGTCCTTCGCCTCTTCTTCCTCGCTTTCCTCTTTAGCTTCGCCCTCCTTAGCCTCCATCTCCTCTGTTTCACCGTCCTTGGCCTCGCCCTCTGCCTTCTCAGCAGCCTTCTTGGCTTTACCTTTCTTGTTCTTGATAGACGGTGTTGCGGAGGGAAGCCGGTACGCAAACTCGACACGGTCGTCCACATTAAGGATGTCACCGCGCAGCACATTCCGAGCCGAGAACTGCGCCTCAACCACTGGCTCACTCTCTTCACCATCCAGACGGACCACGCCACCGAAGTCTTCCGTAATGTGGGTTACGACACCCTGCTTTGCGTGCGATTCGAGAAGACGGACTTGGGCCGCTCGCAAATTCTTTGGAGTGATTTGAGGGATGAACTCCACCTCGTCACCCTCACGAAGCACAGCGGTTTGATCGGCAATATCACGAATGTTGTAGAAATAAACTTGCTTGCTTGACTTCGGCGGTGACTTCTTGTCCGTCTTCTTCTTCTCGCTTTCCTGTGCCTCCGCTTCTGCGTCACCTTCCTTGTCCTCGGTTCCTTCTTCAGCATCCTCTTCTTCCTCCTCCTCCTCCTCAGCCTCTCCATCGCTACCTGCGGCATCGTTCTCAACGTTTTCCCCGACCAAGCGGATCCGGCCTAATGTGCTCGATTTGTTTGCAGAGCCCTTCATGAAACGCCCTTTCATGCGGTTTAAGAAGCTCGGCTTCGTGATGACACCCTTCACACTCTTTGCTGCTGCACTCTTAATGGTTCCAGCAGGAACCACAGCAATACTCACCGCACGTTTTCTCTTCTTCTTCTCGTCAACGAACACCGTGAATTGCACCTCCGTACCTTCCTTGAGCTCCGCCAATGTCTGGCCTGTCGTGATCTCGTTGATGTGGAAAAAAGGTTCTCCTCCATAGCTCCTGATTCCGATAGGACAGGCTGAATAAAGCCAAACCCCTCCGGTTTCACAGAAACAATTAAGCCGTCGCTCTTTGGCTCATCGCTCTTAGAGTTGGCTGTCTTGACCGGGACCTTTGCCGCGACAGAAGCAGCTTCCACACAGGCAATATTTGTGCACTGAAACTGCTTTGTTCGCTTGAGCAACACAAGACCAAACTTTACGCGGTCACCGACGTGAGGGTTATACCGCACATCCTCCACATCATCTTCCTTGAACTCCACCGTCAGCTCTGGTGGAGATGATGCAAGCTTGTCTTCCACCGTCTTGATCAAGACCTTCTTTTCTGCAAAAATCTCGAGCTGTCGGTGGGAGCCTTCACCGCAGCTTTCGTGTTTCAAACCAAGCCAATCACTGTATTCATGCAGCGCAGCACGCTCGAACTTAGACAGTGAGTTCGGGAACGCAACGCGAATTTCCGATTTGATCTTGTCTTCCACTTGTTGACCCTCTTCAGTTGCAGCTTCTTTTTCTTCCACTTCGTCTTGAGGATCCTCAGCAGCAGCCTCTGAGGTGAGGAACGCGGAATCAACCTTTTCCTTTAGCTCCGGCATGAAGTCAATCAAATGTTGCTTCTCTGGAGTGACGAAGGCAATCTTGCCGTGGGAAAATTTCGGGAACTGTTTCATCTTCTCTCCACGACCTCCTCGAGTCGAGTGTCCCCCTCGCGAACTTGGCACGACCACAATTTCCCCCTCTAAGGCTTCAGCAGCAACATCTTCCCACTTGACCGTTCCTCGGGGCAAAATTTGCAAGCGAGACGCTCGGAGATGGTCCGATTTGTTGTCCACAATAACATTAAACGCCACCTCGGTGCCATTTCTAAAGTTTCGGTTCGAGCCCATCACGTCCGAAAAGCGGAAGTACGCGTCACTCGATCTCTCCGCACACTTAATGAAGCCGAAGTCCTCCTTCATGGCGTTAATGATGCCGGTCTCACGGTTCTTTGGATTAAGTTGTAGCACTCGCACCTTCACTGCTTTCATTTTTCCAGTGCGCTTATCCAACACTTCGTCAAAAAGCACCTTGTCGTCAATGTGAGGAACGTAGCTCATGTCTTCAGTGTCGCACAAGCGGAAAGACACCTTCGGCTTCTTTGCTTTGCCGTCTTTGCCTCCTTTTTTTTCTTCGACGGCTTTGTTTCACCTTCGGTGGCAGTTTCATCCGTGGCATCTTTCACAGCTTCAGACTTATCCTCTGTAGCAGTATCCGGCTCAACTGACGTACGAGAAATCGCGCCAATTACTTCGGGGCCATTCCGAGGTTCTTTGGGAAGCTTTGACACCAGACCTTCAACATCAGCGTGCACCAATTTCTCGAAGGTAACGCTACCAGGAGGAAGCTTCTGAACACGCAACGCTGTTAGGCGCGGGCGTGAGCGTGAAGAATCATCTTCCTGGTCTTCATAAACAAAGAAAGAAACCTCATCGCCCTCGCGAATAACAGGCTTCGCTTGATGTCCGCGTCGAGGCTTGTCATCAGATTCTTGCTGCTCCTTTTCCTTGTTGGCATCCTCCACGGGCTGCTCGGGCTCACGAACTTCGTGGAAGGGGAAGTAAACATCCACAGGACGGTCGCAACACTTAATGAATCCACCACCACCCTTAATTCGTTCGACCACGCCAGTCTCACGGGTCATTGTCACCAACTTAGCTTCGATTTCCTTCTCAAGCTTCTCGCGAGCAGAGTTCGTAATCATGATTTCGACGGCACGCTTAGCTCCCGTCTTGCGGTGCTTTGCAATACGGAAGCGCACCTCATCACCAAAGTGCGGGAGTTCACTTTTCCGCGGACGGCCGCCGCTCTGCTCCTGATCTTTGCCCTCAGTCTTGTTCTCATTCGAAGCCACACTTTCACTGTTAAAGCGGACAAACTCGCGTTTGGCCAGCGATTTCTTCGGAGATTCATTGACCCCATCATCGGCCTGTTCCTGGGCTTCATTCTCAGCCGACTCCTGTGTAGCTTCTGCAGTATCCTTGGCCTCACCTTCCGTCTCTTCCTTCTCTTGAGTCTTGGTGATCTCAATCAGTCCGTGCCCTTCTTCACGCTGACGTCCGTTGTCGCGGTTGTTGTAGAAACTGTGGCCGCCATGTCCTCCACGGGGCAAGCTCTTGGTCACCACACCGTCGTAAAACTCCTCCGAGATCTGCATTAGCAGCCAACCAAAACAATTAGCTCTCCAAACACGCCCCCTCTTCTGCATCAAAATACGTACATCTTCCACGACGATCGTTCCCTTGGGCAGCGCCACCAGTTGACACGCCATCTCCTTGTCCGAGCGCTGGTTCAACTTGACTCGGAACTCCACTTCGTCCTGCAGCTGCACGTCCACAGGGGCCTCCGAGATGTGGAAGAACAGGTCTCCCTCCCTCTCCATGCAGCTCACAAAGCCGAAGTTCTCCTTGATGGACACCACAAAGCCCCGCTCCACAGACGCGGGGGAAAAGTCTCCGCGCCCTCCGCGGCGGTCGTTCGAGTCCGTCCTCCTGTCGGAATTGTGTCCCCATCTGGCCGGGTCGGCGCGTCCTCCTTGTCCTCCTTCGCGTTCAGAGCGTTCGCCATCTCTCTCAAAGCGTCCACCTTCCCTGTCGAAGCGTCCAGCGTCCCTCTCAAAGCGTCCTCCTCCAAAGTCCCGGTCTCTTGCAAAGTCTCGGTCCCTGTCAGAGCGTCCACCTCGCTCGAAGCGTCCTCCTCCGTAGTCGCGGTCCCGCTCAAAGCGTCCTCCGTCCCTGTCCCGGTCGAACCGCCCGTTGTCTCGGTCGTTCGCGCGGCCGCCGCCGGACTCTCTGTCCCGGTCAAACCGCCCGGTATTACCGTCTCGACTGCGGTCGTTGTACCGACCGGAACCGGTATCTCGGTCTCGGCCGCCGCCGCTGCTGCGGTCGGCGGCTCTCGCGTCCTGCGGTTTTGGGGCCGGCGCGGCGGCTTTGGGCGCCGGGGAGGCGACGTGGGTGCAGGTGTGGGCAGAGGCGCGGCGTCCTCTTCGTCGGCGGCCCAGTCGCCAGGCTGTGGGGAGCGGAACATGGCACAACAAGCTGCTTCCTCCCTTCTGCGAGCTTTTGCTGGTGTTGGGTGACGTGTGACCGCCACCGACGGGATTGGCTTCATAGTAGTCAATCTACCAGGTAGTAAATCAGATGCGACGCGTACTTTAAACCGTATTGAGCATGCAATACCGTGACAAGTGCGGGTACGAGTTTTGACTGGCAGTCGAATTGACTGACTGCATCGCCATGGCGGACGAGGTGCTGCACTTCTGGTTCGACGGGGACCAGACGGAGACGTACCGCTGCAAGTGGTTCCCGAGCGACGGATCGGACAGGCAGAGGCAGACGGATGCGGAGGTGGCTGAACAGTTCGGCGGGTTGCTGCGGCAGGCGGAGGACGGACAGCTCGAGGACTGGAGATATATATCTCCCGACCACTGCGTGGCGCTCATCCTGGTGCTGGACCAGTTCTCAAGACACGTCTACAGGGACCGGAGCGTTGTTGATAATGAGGCGCAACGCACGCGCAATGACGCCCATGCGCTGGAGATCGTGGAGCAGACGCTGCTGCCCAAACGCTGGCACGAGCATCTCCCGGTGCCGCGCTTCGTGTTCGCCATGATGCCGCTGCGCCACTCGCCCACGTCCGAGAGACTTAACGGCGTGCTGTCCGCCATTGAAGCGAGGAGAGCATTGCAAGAGGCGCACGGAGATTTGCTCGAGAAGTTCCGACGTACCACGACCGGCAGACTGCAACATCTGAGAGGGGTCCCAGTGAAGATGCTGAGACCACGGGCGGCATTGCGGATGATGATATTTTGGAGAGAGCGTTCATGGAGACAGATGAGAGTGACATGCCGAGGAATCGACTGTACCGAGCGATGGACGAGTACTTGACGAAGATGAACGCCCAGGAACACTCGCACTTGGCAGTGTCGCTGTCGGGAGGAGTGGACTCGATGGTGGTGGCGTATCTGCTGCACAAGCTGAGCGAAAAGTATGGCGGGTACACGACCGTTGCGGTGCACATTGATTATGGAAACCGGGCGGAGAGTGACGCGGAGTGTGAATACGTGCGACGCTGGTGCGAGAAGTTTGGAATCATCTTCCATGTGCGCTGTATTGACGAGGTGAAGCGTGCTACCACTCGTCGCGACGACTATGAGCGCGTCTCGCGAGAGATCCGATACTCGACGTATGCCGAGGTCATAGCGAAATATAAAATTCCAGGTATGTGCTTTGGCCACCACCGCGGTGACGTGCAGGAGAACGTCATCTCAAACATGATGAAGGGACTGAGTTTGCTCAACCTGAACGGCATGCAGTCCAGCAGCATCGTGAACGGCGTGCGCATCTGGCGGCCGCTGCTGGACTTTAACAAGGACGTAATTTTCAAGTTTGCACACCGCTACGGCGTGCCGTATTTCAAGGACACGACGCCGAAGTGGAGCACGCGCGGCAAGCTGCGCAACCACTTGGTGCCTCTGCTAAGAGATATGTACGGTGATGGCTTCCTGAACAACCTTTCGGCATTAGGCGCTGAGTCGACACAATGCGCTGAGCTGGTCGACTCGCAGGTACTTGCTCCAATCATGCGCTCTGTGGGCACCAGTGACGTGGGCGTATGGGTAGATTGCGGTCTACTGAGCGACCAGCCATTCTTCGTCTGGAAGGAGGTGTTTCGTCAAGTGTGCCACTCCATCATGGGCAACAGCATGGTTCGCGAGAAGCCGTTGCACGAGCTCATCCAGAAGCTCGAGCGGTTGGAGGCCGGTCCTACCGGCAAAGCCAAGCACAAGAACAAGGACGCTGAAGTGGGGTCGTGGGTGACGCTCAAGAAGGGCAACCGCTCGTTCCTGACCAAGGACAAGCAGCTCATCATCTTCCGCGACCGGTTCTTCCCTCGCCAAGTATACGTAAAGCCGCAGTTCGCCATCACTGCAGGTGAGACGTACGAGTTCGGACCATGGACGGTGCAAACCGAGCTGTTGGACGAGAGCGACCCCGTTGTCCAACAAATTTGCGATCGCAAACCATTGACCATCTGGGACCTGGTGCACGACAACGGTCTCTCGTACGTGTTCCCCAACGCCCCGCAACTGGTGATCGACTGCGACTCACGCTTCCGCGCACTGCGCGCTATCGAGAAGGTGATTACGGACGTTATGCCCATCGTGTCCTCCGTCGGCGCATTCGACATGGTCACCTCCAAATGGGTCCATGTCACGCTCGTCTACTGCAATGAGTGACAGGACACTAAAGTGCGTCAATAGAGTTTGTCCCCGGCGCACACTTTTGCCCTTTTGTGACAATACAAGTAAATAGAACGAAGTTCAAAGGTACTATTCAACTTGATTTCATTATGCTCAAACTATTTGCAGAAGAGACCATAGCCGTGCTAAACTATCAACAAAAGTGACCATTGCTACAAGCGTAAATGACAAGGTCGACCACTGATTGGTGGTCGACCTTCACTTTGCAATAGCACGCCGAAGGCTAAGCGCCGCCAAGCGTCCATTGTCCCCTGCGCTCTCCCTT
Source organism: Phytophthora constricta (assembly GCA_011947335.1). Classification (NCBI taxonomy): domain Eukaryota; phylum Oomycota; class Peronosporomycetes; order Peronosporales; family Peronosporaceae; genus Phytophthora; species Phytophthora constricta. The sequence goes on along the minus strand of JAAVTI010001362.1, from coordinate 65,120 downwards.
CCTTTCGCCCATGTCGGAGCTCACCCCTGAGGCCTCGCGCCTGTACCGCGTGCGCAAGACGACCGTCAAGATGCTGCACAACCGGTAGGCCTCGCAGCGGCTCGTCTGTCCCCGAATCATGGCCGTTGAAAAATTGCGCACTAAACTGATCTCTCCTGTCTTTTGACTGGCTGCGACACTCTCAGGGGCTACATCGTGAGCGAAAACGAGCTGGTGATGACCCCGAGAACTTCCAGGCACAGTTCGGAGACAACCCGACGCGCGAGATGATGACCATCCTCGTGGAGAAGATCGACGACCCCAGCGATAATTTATTCGTCTTCTTCCCGGAGGACATGAAGGTGGGCGTCAAGCCCATTCGCAAGTACGTTAACGTGCACGATCGGTTTAGTGCAGTGTCGGACAATAGAGTAGAGTGCTGTACTGATTCTGACGATGGTGCTTGGTGATGCCAGCTACTGCAACCGCATGAAGGACGAGAACGTGACCAAGGCCATCCTGGTGGTTCAGGAAGGCATCACGCCCTTCGCCCGCCAGGCGCTTAACGAGATGGCGCCGCGCTACAAAATTGAGCACTTCAAGGAGACGGAGCTGCTGGTGGACATCACGGAGCACACGCTGGTGCCGGTGCACCGCGTGCTGGGTCGCGATGAGAAGGCGGCGTTGCTCAAGCGATACCGCATCCGCGACTCGCAGCTGCCGCGCATGCAGGTGACGGACCCCATCGCACGCTACTACGGCATGACGCGTGGCCAAGTGGTGAAGATCATCCGTCCCAGTGAGACGGCTGGGCGCTACGTGACGTACCGCGCTGTGATCTAGGCACTGCTGCGGCAGGGCTGGTGGAGGTGACATTCGGGACCGGAGACCAGCCGAGTAAGGCGCAGGCGCAGTGCACGGCTGTGACTGCTTCAATAGATATGTTTCGTGCTCTTTTTAGCTTTGTGGTGTGCAGTCGTACTGATGGTGATCTCTTTGTTGGTTACTCGTGTTTGGTGTTATACTACTTGAAGCGCTTCGATCAATTGGTGCAGAACGCAATCCGGAGAATGGCCAAACAAAACGAAGCATAACTGTGAGTTCTCTCTGAGTGTGTGCTTGTTTTCCTGGTTTGACTTGCGGCGATCGTTGTGCGGGTCTGTCACAGCTCAGAATTGCTGGTTTGATCTTGTACGTTGAGGCGCTCTAGTCGTTCTTTTGTTTTCGTTGCCAAACAAACGAAACTTATACTACAAAAACGCATTATGAGGAGATAAGCGCTCGCAGCCCAGCGGCGAGATGAAGCTACCATACTTTCGCCCCATGGGTAGATTATCAGCGCCAATTCGGCATACATAATGCACTGTCAAGTGTTTGGACGACATATAGACGATGGCTTAGGCCGAGAAAGCTTGATGCATGGTGCACATCGCGTTTACCGTGTTGTGACCTCGTTCATACCCAATCTCTCACTCGGATCAAATTGACACATGAGCTTGACAACATCGTAAGCACCATCGTCACAACTTGCAGGACGCGTCAGAGTCTTTTTCTTCTGAACAACACTTGACAGCGACATCCGGCATCACCATTCCCCACGGGTTCTCCCCACTCCCCACCTTGATGATGCACATTCCGAACGAGTATACATCGTCTCCTTTTCACCAGCCAGCATCTCAGGGGCCTTCCAGCGGACAGCCCCAGTTGCGACTTTTCCACCAGCTTGACTGCACTTTATCTCTGTTTCGTCTTCTTCCTGCATCGAGCTCAGCCCGAAGTCTCACTGCCAACGAGAATATTATTGCACTTCAGCTCGCCATGCACTACGCCTTTGACGTGAAGGTACCGCAGACCCAGCGACGCCTCATACAACTTCTCCCAAACCTAGTCCGGTGTTCTCGCAAATAATCCTTTAGTTGATCCCGACCAGCATACTCGCACACGAAGAATGGCTGATCGATGTGGCAGGCACCGCCCACCTCGAGACAGGCATGCCCAAATTTGACAAGCAGCTATTGCAGCAAGAGAAACGAAATGAATATCTGTTGGTGGGCCTAAATGAAAGCAAATAGATAACTCAAACAAAGTGCTAGTATAATAAATTACTTTAATCATGCATGAAATAGTCTTTTTACGAGCACTGCTCCACAGTCGCTACATCCCAGTTTCCACAATCTTTGGAGGGCTTTTCCAGTTGACGTGTTCCAGCTTAAATATCGGATGGTATCCCAGGACCACGTGGTGTCACGGCGGGAGTCTCGATACTAGGTTAATTACCCCTTTCATCGAAAAAAACAGTAGTTACCCGAAAAGGAATGAGCTTTAACGGAAGATAGATCTTCACGCGAAAAACGAAGTCTCTCCCGAAAAAGTACCATTCCCGGCGTTTTTGTTAGTCATTTCCCGATTTCCCTTGTCTTCTCCAGGTCCATATACAAGACACAGTCAAATCTGAACGATGCGCACGCGCTCTCGTGAACCTCAAGCCACACGTTCGCCTGGTCATGTATCTCAAGCCACTAGCCATCGCCATCGTGATTTTTAAGCTGCGCGAGATCGAACGGCTCGCACTCTCCGAGCTTTTGTGGTAGCACGTGTGTGCGTGATACAGTATTCATGTTCGTTCGATACCGAGCATGCGTTTCCACTCAAAAGTGTTCATTGGGGCCGCAGGTCTTTCTATCGCATGTGGGCAACCACGCTGAGAGCCAATCCTCACTCCAACTCTGCGTGCACAGCCAGCAGAGCCCCAGCGGTAGCAGTACGTCTTTTGAAGACTTGGGCAGGGAGGGCGATGCTAGCGAAGGTGCTTGACCTAGATCAATAGTCAGTGTTTTTGAGCTTACAAGGAGTTAACGTATTGCGTACTAACGAGATTCACTAGGTGTTTTGCTGTTGCAACGTCTTTCTTGTTAGAGATTTTGGCTCGTGAGAAACACATGATCCACCCGAGTTGCCCTTTCATTTACGGAAAACCTGGTCTCCCATGTGTTATTCATAAGAATGGCGAAATTATGGTAGATCGATTATGATGGGATATTTGCCGTGGCGCAAACTAACTAGCTAAGCGACCTATTGATGGGAGCTTATGCGATGACCATCAGCTCAATCCGATAAGGGCGATGAGAGGCGGATACTTTTGGCTTGGCTTGCTGCTTGTTCTTCTGAATACGAAGTGAGCAAGTATTTGAAGCGGGTGGTCCTGAGCGTTCTGCAAGCCAACATTCCGGTAATTACTGAAAAATTGGTGTGTCACCAAGAAGTCACCTAGAAGTGGAAAACATAATTCCCTTGGTTTCGCCTATGGAATACACCTTTTCACAATTTTTGGAGGGGTTCAAACAACTACATTGATGAGAGCTTATGCAATGACCATCAGCTTAATCCGATAAGGACGAGGAGAGCGGTGCCCAAAGTAATGGCCATGCAGTGAGCTCCACTAATGCAACGCTGAATCCCCGTGATCCTGCCACCATGTTCGCAACAAGCGTGGAAACCGATTCCTTGCATAACCTGGTGTAGGTTTTAAACGCGACTGAGATCCAGCGACCATGGAACTGGATGGTGAGTGCGTCTGTTCCCGAGCGATACATATGAATTGCTCCTCCAGCGCGCAGCGAGTGAGAGCTGAAGCGTCGTGGGTCTTGGCCAATGTGAATAGCAGCCCGCTTAATCGCCTCTGACACGTCTTCAGTCGAGATGCAAGTAGGTATACGTTGTCGATCCACGTAAACGGTAGCAGGGATCTCCATCGGGAGATACTTCCGGGCTCGATGAAGGATGAAAGCGCCAAATACTGGGCACAGGAAGAGGTGTCCAGACCGTGACAGCATTCTTGTCGTTGGTGCGCCACCTTGGTTTGTCTTGGACCCAACCAGACGAATGCAGACAGACTATGCCTCTTCCGGATGCAGCGTAGGCTGGCCTGAAGCGTCTAGGACCGCGATATCTTGTCTGCGTACAGCAAACCACTTAAAAGAGCTTTTGCTGGTCGCTACGATCTCCGATCGCCTAAGGAGGAAAAAGAACGCCAGGCACAAGACCCCCAAAGCTCACAGGGATCGGCCATGTTCATGCTGCGAAAGCAGGCTTCGAGGAGCTCGAGACACCGGCGCTTTCTGGTTCCGCGGTGTATCAAGGCGGCTACTTCCTTTGAGTGCCATACGAATGTGCGGGTGTGCAATCGGGAACTCGGAACCGGATGCGGCGAAGAAATGACGAACACCATGGAGGACCACCAGGATGGAGTCACTGCGAATAGGTTTACCGGGTCCATAGCCGAACTGGAACCCGTGGATAATGAAATCGGAAATGTGCTGCACTTGGTTAGGCAGAGGTTCGTCCGTAAGCCACGGTGAAATACCGCGGCACGACGTCCAAGTCTTCCACTTGATTAACGCTAGGCTTTACTGGTCAAACGTGGAGTCAGCAACGGAGTGAGCTCGGATATATGCTGCCAGAGATCGGTCAGACCCTGAATATCGACCGCCGGACGGACCTGCAACCATCCTGAGGTTTGTTTGGCAAACAAAGCCGCGAACGATGCATTAGCGGTGATGCGGGAGCCGGCATCTGCACGAGTGCTATCCACTCCGGCTAAGTGTGACGCGGAGAAGCGGAGCTGAAGAGACATTTCCCACCAGCTGAGGAGCCGAACAATCACCTGCGCGCGGGTTGCGCGAGGAGAGCTTGTTTTACCAAGCAACGGCCGATGTATTATCGATCCGGAAGTGAATATGGCGGGGTCGTCCACCGCGGGATACCCCGCCAGACCAGCGTTCTCCCCACATAAAGACAGCAAAAGCACAGGATAGTAATTCACGAAAGTTTATGTCGAAACCATTTGTGTTCCCATTTTTAACTCGGATATTAAGCCGCACTCCTGTTGAGAGAAGGGGTATGTCAGCGCTTCTTTTGCTGAAACTTCCAGCGCACAGTCCAAAATCCAAGGCATCCATCTTAACCACAATGTCTGGCGATGGCAGACAGTTAAAATATTCAAGGGAGACGCCGTTCAAATGGGGGTGTGGAGCACCAGCCACCACCACATCAAATCTTGCTTCATGGCTTCCGTCACCGGTACGCTCTGGGAACGATGCAGATGACTCTCGCGTTGGCGGATACGCTGAAAAAATGGACGTGCTGCGCGGATGCATGTGCTACGTGCCAAAGACTGCCCAGCAACGATCGGTATGCCTTGCGAGTTAGCGCCATAGAAAAATATGTTGTTGCTACAACTCGATGAGCCTTGTCAATTTTTGTCTGATGCATCGAAACTCGCTCAGCGGTGGAATCGAACTCAAGTCCGAGCACAAGTTAGTGAAGTTCTCAGCGTTGATGGCATCGGCACCCAAGACGGCTACCATCGCAAAGCGAAGAGACCGAACGACCTCGCATTAGGAAGCATCGATACTCGCGACCACGTTGATATGATCGTCAACCCAGTGATAGATGAAAAACCCAGTCGGACAGGTGGCGTTAGTGTGGGTGCCGTGTACGTAAGGAATCGCTCCACCAAACAACTCGTAGAATCCAGGTGATCCCGTCCAACCGAAGGGTGCCGCCAGCTCGATCACGAGAACGTTTTCTTCTTCGATCCGGCCAGCGAACAGATATACACTGTTGCTGTGTAGGCAGATGTGACGGAAAGCCGCTGCAACGTCTCCGGCCATCACATTGACCTCTGCATCGGGGTGAGCACGTTTGGTCCTCAGGATCTCGGTTGCCACGGCATCACAGTGGACGTAATCCGGCTTGTCAATGCTATCCTGGTCGGTAAAATCATTGATAGGGGCACCCTCCGGGTACAAGAGATCGTGGATCATGCGACCAGAAATTCTGGCGTCGTCACTGTCTTTATCCACTACCCCAAAGGGGCTGATGATGATCTCAGGCCCCTGACCAATGAGATCCATGTCTAAAACCAGACATCGGCCGGCATCCTGCTCCTTACGGATATTTTTGCGGAGGATGTTGATTCGTTCGAGCGCGGACCCGGTCGCTGTAGTTGTCTTCGTGGCGTTTCACGCAGCTTAACTTCAACTACTACTTGGACAATGGCCTGCATTTGCTTAAGATGTTGGTAGCCCAGACACACCACATCCAGTACCTCCGGAACGAGGGTTTTGTTTGGCCGATAGTCACCGGCCGTTTGGCCTCGAACCAACTCTGCAAACTCGGACAGTGAAGTACCCGAGCGACGCGCGTACTCCGACAGTGCGTATTGCATCGGTTTGTTGATCAGGTATTCAAGTCCATCAGGGCCTCGTCGAGACGTCGGGTAAGTGTCGGATGGTAGCACAACGTTGGAATTGGACATGGTTTTAGCCAGCGAAGCCCTTGTTGTCTGTTGGATAAGCCTAAGCCGTTCCCGCGCATTTTCGTGCATATTTTCGGCTGCTTCGTGACTCACGACCGGTCGCAACCGTCGGGGAGAGATGGAGAGCAGTCGCGTCGACACCGGACAACTTTAGTGTGTCTCGGTGTGGCAACGCTGATGATATTGGATCGGACCCCGTAGCCACTGGGTCAGAATTAATCCGCGAATGTGCTAAAACAGAACGTTCATTGACATGGCAAGTCGATGACATTGCACCGCTTCTTTGCATGTCCCGAATCGTGCTTGGTAACTGCACGAAAGGTGGCGAAAGCGCGAACGACGCTGGCTGTATAGACGGGAATGTTTGTATGACACCTGACTGTATAGTCGGGATTGGCTGTATAGCCGAGGGAGACTGTATAGTCGATCCCGACTGTATAGTCAAAATGGGCTGTATAGCCAAGGCGGATTTGCGCGTGATGCGGCCGTGCGAAAACGTGAGGCTGATGGCTTTGAAAATGTGCCATGGGCGGTGCCTTTCGAAGGGAGAAGTAGCTGCCGAGAAGGACTTTTCTCGCTCGCGCGCCAAATCGCACCCCACCACTGCGCTCCCACCCTATACGCCTCCCCGAGCGCCTGCGAAGGCGATATGTGCGCCCCAGTGCGCGGAGGTATGCTCGTAACCAGTGTCACAGCAGAAATAGGTGTATTACTCTGTATTACCTGGTCTTCGTATTGTAAGGATGTCGAGCTGCGACCCTCACGGATCCATCAGCGAGGTTTACGGGCGTTCGCCCCACGCGTTCCGTACGTGGTGTCGATCCATTCTTGGAGACGAGTGGGCAGGCGCTCGTTCCGGTTGTGGACGCGGCGTGAGTTGCCGCACCTCTCGTACATGCCACCAGAGCACGGGAGCCCAGCCGCGTTGCGCAGACACGGCCCTTGGCCCTTCCTGTTGACAGGGATGATGCGACGAATCGAATCTGGGATTGCCTGGCTTCACGCGGCATCGCGCTTTCCGCGGCTTGGCTTGTCGACCACAACTTCGATCTTGTCTTGAGCCAGCGCGCTCACCAGAGTCATTGTCCACAGCGATGACTGATAGTCGATCACCCGCAGCGCTTCGCAATGCCCGGTCCACCATTGCGGGTCGTCCACTTGGAGATGGCCCAGCGCGGTGCCAATAAATTTATTGGCGTATAGGAGCGTAAGCCGAACGCGAGACGGCGTGTTGGCAGGATAGGCCGACTTATTCTTGGCGACGAATGCGTGAAGACGAGACGTGAGCTTTCTCACGTTGTCGTACCGCACCTCTTGGCCAAGCACGGTGAGTCCATGGACAGCGTCAAGGATGTCCTCGTACGTCGAGCACTGGAGACTCGCCGCCAGAAGCGTGGCCGACGCGCTGAAGTCGCTCGAAAAATTGATGTTCGTAGACCCATCCTCGATAGACGCCAGCTCGGTGCTCTCTCGGAAGTGCATAACTGTGAGCCCCCGAGACCCCAAACGACCACTGAAAATGGCCATGAACACGGCGGGTGGCGCATGAAATTTAATGCACTCCAGCTCCCGCAGCCACAGAACAAACGGCATTGGAGATAGGGTCTTACCTGATTCCGAGACGAACGACTTGAACATTCGGCAAGCCGCTAGCATGTGCGCTTGTGGGGATTGTAGTCCCCTTTGCTTTCTTTGAACCTTCGGGAAATCTTGCGTTCGTCAGGTAGCACACCCTCGTTGGTGGCAGCTCACCCTTCGCATTCGCGACCGTTATGCTGGTACCCGAGACGGCGTCTTGGGAGCCCTGTGCATGTCCAGCCACCAGTCCTTGCAGTCGCATCACTTCGCCCTTCAGAGCCTGCAGCTCGGCCATCACGTCAGCAGATACCGGCTCCGAAGGGTGCTCAGGTGCGCGCACCGCAGTGGTGACTGGGTCGCTCTCTGTGCTCGGAAGGCCAGGTTCAAACGTCGACATGAACGTCCCCAGATCGAACCCACGGTCCGACCGTGGTGTGGGCAAGCTCTTCGTGGCTGGGATTGCCTGAGACATGGATGTCTTGGACGATGGTTCCACCTTCCTAGCCTTCTTCGACGCGGACGGCGCGGACTTGGAGTCACCGTCCAACTCATCTCCGCCCGCCTTCGACACGCCAGAGGCCGGGTCAGCAACGCGCTTGGTAGCCTTCTTCTCCCCCTTTCGCGCTTCCGCGAGAGCCGCACCAGTCACAGCCGTTGTTGAGGCGCGGCGGGTGGCCCGAATCGGAGAAGGGTCCGACGTGCGTCTCGCAGCCGTGGCGGCCCACGATTCCTCGTTGCCGGTGACATCGACGACGTCCTGGCTAGCAGGTTGCAGCTCGTTGCCCGAAGAGGGCGTGCCGACCCGGAGCGTAGGCGAGGCAGGCGCGCTTGGTGAGCTCCGCGAGTGATCATAGTGTCTTCGATAGGAACCCCTATACTTTTGGCTCGGCTTGCTGCTTGTTCTTCTGATACGAAGTGAGGGAGAATTTGAAGCGGGTGGTCCTCTGCGTCCTGCAAACCAACGTCCCGGTAATTATTGAAAAATTGGTGTGTCACCAAGAAGTCACCTAGAAGTGGAAAACATAATTCCCTTGGCTTTGCCTATGGAATACACCTACGATCCGCTCATCTTCAAGAAGCTGATTATTTTTAGCACCATGGGAAGACGTGGTGACGCTCATTACGCAAAATCATCGAGCAAAAAGGGTATGAATGGAAACCCAAGCAGTTAAAAATCAAAATGTTGAGATCTTCAACATAAATAAATTACGGTTTGAGACAAGGACAAACCCTAAATAGATAATTGGCCTTACCAGTAAGAATTTATTTTAGGTTGTATCTATTTCTGGGGATGCTTGCCTCGAGATCTTCCTCATATTCTGATTATCGAAACTCATAGACACCCAGCTTCACTTTCTTCACCACTACCTGCGCGTGGTTCTACGATGTACTGTACCAAAGCCTCCAACTTGAAAAACTATCATACAGTAGACGCCGATTGTGTCATTTTAAGCAAGGTCCTGTATGCAAGGTTGTGGACATGACTTTAGTGGTGACCGACTTAATGCAATCAATCGAGTCAAGGACATTGAAGCTGATGGGCGCGGAAGGCGAGCATCGGCAGTTCGGTAGCAATTTTGGTGTCAAGGTCGAAGATGGAAGGTCAGTAGCATAGCAAGCTCGAGGTCACTACATGCGGAGGTGTTCGGTGGCGGAAGCATGCTGGAGGCACCGACTAATGACCGATAAGCGAAGTGAGCGCAGAGAGACGCGGCCGCGGAATGTCGCGCGAGGAGGGAAGACTCGCCGGGAGTGATATTGGTGGAGGCGAGACGACGCCCCGACAGGAATGAAATGCTGGGAATCGACGACAGCGTATCCAAGGACAGGCAGTAGCGGGAGTGTAGCTAGGCGACGGGCAAGGTAGCTAGAAGAGCACCCGCCAACAGGACTGCTGGCAGACTCTCAGTTGCGATTTGGACAGGAAGGGCGCAGATCATCAGCTAATAATGACGCGTGTGGTGCCGTGACCGACTGGCCAACCACACCCAACGAACAGAGAGTTAAAGGGAAGAAGCAGTGGAGGACCGCGCAACACGTGGTGAGTTACATAGGATTGTCTTACAGGACGGAAGGGCTGCCGTTGCGGGCGCACGGACCAGAGAGTCAGGAACAGCGGAGTGAAACTGCTGGGGACGAGTCGATGGGCTCTTAGCGGGTCCTCCTCGGCCGTGTGTGTTGTGCTGGGTGGAGCCGTGGAAATGTTTGTGGCGCTGAACCCAGCATGGCGCGATTTATATGTGCATGACGAATGGCTCGGCTATACGGATTGCGGTGGTGGCTCAACAGCTATTGCCCGAGGGTGCGAGCTATCGACACCTAGACGCCTCTGAGGGAGCCCTACTGCCAGTGTGACGAGCTGGGGGGTTGATATCCACCGGGCCAGCCGGAACCGACGCTGTCTGCCGACCCCGAAGGAGGAATTTCCATGGATCAGTAAATAAATGCTGATCTGTTTCCGAGCCACACCACATACATATCTACTGATGCAGTATTTATTATCCGAACTTAAGCCTGTAGTCTAGCACTTTGTCTGGTTGGCGGCGTTTGCCGACGCCGCGTGCGCCTTCCTCTCGTTGACTGATACGGCCAGATAAAATCGATAGCCTCACGCTTGAAGCTTGTCTTCAACCGCCACGGGATGTTTCTCGAAGGCTTCCACGTCAACTCTTCATAGTCCAGCCACTTGATGAGGTAGAAAATGCGGGTATTCACCCATCGCTTAGCGTAGATTCGCTCGACTTCAAGAGTTCAATACCTCCACCTCGAGGTGCACGGCGATCGGTTGCGAAAAGCCCACCTCCTCTTTGATGCAGCTCTAGGAGCCCACCGCCAATTGCACGTTCATTGTCAGAGTTATCGCGGACAGACAGCTCTCTATTGAGTCGCAACTGCCAAAAAGAGCCATCCAGATGCCTGTTAAAGTTGCGGGCACGACGTTGTCGGGGGCTTAGTGGCGGCATGAATGAGTGGGGCAAAAGAAAAGTGAAGAAGGAACTCGTGTGCATTGTAGACCTACTGCAACCTGCTAGCCTATCAATAACTATTTTGAAGAGCTAATAATACCCATTTCATAAATGTGGGAATTTTAACAAAAACGACATTCGTACCGCAATATTTCAGTTAGCGATCGCAGACAAAGTGTACCACCGACCAGGTACATTCGTAGAGTTCTATCTTCTTGCTGGTTTTGACGAGTTGTGCGTCTACTTTTGGTGGATAAGTCCAAGCGCGTGAGTATATTAAACCTATCGGATTACAATATTGGATTTTGCAACATATAAACGTAGACTGAATACCTTTTTATGCTATAAATGCAGTATTATTTAAAAGTAATTATGAAATGATGTAAAATACACATTAAAGTGCGTTCTTAGCCTCTTTGCGGGTGTTTTTCGGTATGGGTAGCGACCTTCGAACAAGTCTCGATGACAACCGTGCGGAACTAGCGTGCTTAATGAAAGCAAACTGGCAGGAGTACAAATTGCTCCTTCAAAGACAGCAGACAAAACTCTAGGATACTGGTACAGTATCAAATACACGTATTACCTATTAACACAGAAAACCTCATGATCATGAAAAATATGCATCACCTGATGCTGCGCCAACTCCGGTATCTGGATCAATGGTACAACCTCATATGTGATAGATGCGAAGCCCTGCCCGTGCCACAGCACTCTCAAAGGCACGCGACGGTCATTATCATCGACGGCTATCAGTTCACTCGTGCACGCATTTCGCAGCGCAAGGCGACATATCGGTGAAGCGGCTATCGACGAACCGGCTGTGGAGCCAAAGCTGAATTCAAGGAGTTTATACAGTTGCCGTGTCCCACACATGCCGAATTGAGGTGCTGCTGCGGCGAATTTGGTGAATGTTGAAGAAGCAATGAGGCAGCGCGTTAATGCGCTCGCGATTTCAGAGTTATCGTGCACTGCCTGCCGCATCTGGGACTACGTTAACCAAGAATTCTATGTTGAGGCTGCTGCCAATAGAGCCGCCGTCGGCCTCACAAGATAGCAGGTTATTGATCGAGTCTTCAACATAAGAAGATCTCACAATGATGGAGATATTCATGGCCTGCTCGAGCGTCCACCGCTGTCTTTGGTGAAGAACACGACACATCGGTTCTTTCAATTTCATCATATTTATTATGAGGACATGCAGACCGATCCTAATCGCCCTCAGCGCATTATCGGTTGGGAGCACCCTGAATTGATACGTCTTGTGATGTATGCTGAATAAACACTATTCGTTAGCGCAACATCTCGTTGCGTGCCCACTCGATTTCGTCAGTGCGTGGTGGTCATGGTTCTTGCCGAGGCCACAGGACTTTACGTCCTGGTGTTCAATGTCTTGTGCACTTCTAAGACGCAAGACACGCACTGGAATATTTTCAACTTCATCGTCGAGTGCACCGATGAAACATTCGCCCAGCAACGGTTGTCTGCAACTTCGAAGCTACCCTAATCAATGCAGTGGGCGTACAATTTCCCGATGCACAACGCGTCGGCTGCTTTTTCACTTTAAGCAGGCTGTGAAAAGGAAATGAAAGCCCTGGCTATTTCTGAACGAGAAGTCATGGTCACAATGAAGCCAGGGGTACTCGACATGCTTATCGCGATGGCGAGAAATCATATTGCGAAGAAGGACGTAGCATTTGTGCAGAATGCAACTCAAGAAAATGTGCGGAAATGACCATAGCTTATTCCACAAGGAAGTGGTCGCGGTTTTGGACGTACTTCTTGGAAACTTGGGTTCAGAGATATGGACCTGAGGTTTGGAATGGGCATGGTCTCGACCGTCCTCTAATGAATCGCACCAACAATCCATTGGAGCGATTCAACCGATAGATGAATGAGGCGCTTGCTGCACCTCATCCGACAATGCCAGTATTTGTCAGCGCCATTGAGAACCTGGCATGTGACCACGTTCGGCGCCGTGCGGACACTCCGTCTAGGGCCCGACAATGTCTTCGCTACAACGTGGAACTTCCGAAAGCAATTGAGTTTGACTCACCAGATGAATCCGATGCCGACGGCGAAGCATCCGTGGACCCTGTACTTGATTTTACTGAGTACTCAGACGATTTTGATCGATCCAACGATCTCAATTCAGAGAACGAGGAAGATCGACGCGACAGCAACGGCGATGAAGCTGAAGCAGATGATAGTAACTCGGACAACAATGCATTCGAGTACGAGGGAGATTGCAACCGTGAGGGAGATAGCGACAGTGAGATAGATGATCGCGAGTCAGTGATAGTGTAGACTGTTCTTTGTGGTGATGGTGTCTCACGGGATTCACAAAGGACGTAGGATGTAGCTAGACATTGTTCATGTTCGGGCTGCCAGGAAGGTTTCCCGTTCCTAGCCTTGCAGCAAACGAACAAATCTACTTTACTTACATAGACAATCTTTTGGTCTGGTCTCGTTATTAGTCTCGCGATCCGAAACGAGATCGGTGATCTATTCTAAGTTTTCCGTTTCTGGAGGCGGACTTTTATCACTCAAAAGTCAGGTGATGCGAGCAATCCATTAAATTGTCGACCACTGGCACGGCCCAACACAGACTACAAGGTGCTCACGAGGATGCTCGCCACGCGTGTTAGCAAGACGCTCGGAGATCGGATTCATCAAAATCAGAAAGGTTTTGTCCTCGATCGAAATATTCATAGCACATTTGACCTATAAGAGCGATGCAGTTGCATTACTTCTAGACTCCCGGAAAGCTCACGATTAGTAAGACCGGCGCTACCTCATTAGAGTGCTACGCCGACACGGATCCCCTAACGATTCATCCGTGCTATCGAGTGGTTGCACACCCTTACCATTGTTTGCTTTCTCGCTAATGGCGCTCACTCACGACGAGTAAAGGTCACCAGTGGGATTAGACAAGACTGCCCACTGGCGCCATTACTTTGCATCCTGGCCCTCGATCCACTTTACCGCCGAATAGACTGGGACGAGGGTCGATGAGCTTAAGCGATTCAGCCAATCGCCTCGGCCAGTTTTGAGCAGAACTCACAATACCGTACCCGACTTGAAAGCAGAAGGCGATTTGTTGTGTCCCATTTGTAATATTCAAAACCCTTGAAGAAGTTCGTGGTAGGAAAACGCTGTGAATGAGTACTTGGGCCTCTTGATGGTTAAGTTTGCATATAATTATGCTTTTCTGAGTACGGAGCTGTACCCAAAGTTCCGTGCAAAGTGTTCCAGACTTCATGAGTTCGACTCAAGTCCTCTTGCTATGCCAAGCCTTAGCGATAGCAGTCCCGAGGGCACCGATGTCACAATGGAAGTCTACACCCGCATCAACTTATACGATGTTTATGGTTCGTGTGCTGGGCCGACAAAGGAAGATATTCAGCGCCTTATCGAAGAGATTTCGGCACCCTCAGCTGCTGTCAAGCTCACTCGTCCGCTTAGAAATACGACGGACATGTGCGTGGATACGAGGCAACTCGAACTATATTCTAACCTCGCTCAAGTACGTGATTAGTTGCATGGAAAACGTGCGCTACCACATTGGAATGGAGATGCCCTCACCTAGGCAGTGTCGACATACTTAGGGCTATTTTTGGTGCTGGTGACCCGGCGTTGCAACGCTCTTAAATGCTGAAGTACTCCCCAACACTTAATGCCAAGGCGACGCCTCTGTGGGGAGTTGTTGGAGAGGAGCGCAGCGGCTCTAGCCCAATACAAGATATAACAGTAAACGAGACTTACGAAAGTGAAATCACGGCCCATGATATCAACGACGCCTAGAAGACGAGCTCCATAACCCAGATACTTGCAAAACTCACAGGTTTTGGCTGCGTGCTGTTTCTGGATAACTTTAAGTTCGTGATTCACGCTTCCTTTTCGAGACTGAAGAGTATGAATATGCCGGTACAATCTTCTGAAACGGTCTATCATGTTTTTGTGAAGCCGTGTGCTTGCCATCATCATCACCATTATCGTTGTGGTCTTTTTCTTCAGCGCCTAAACTAGTGTCATAGTCTTCTTTGTAGTTTTGGCATACAAATAGTATCATGAATAATATCTGGAGCCAGTGATCAACGCCTTACAGATACCAAATTTCCACTCGTTGCAAATGCGCGTTCTGATGGCACAAACGTAGCGTTGCAGCCCAGCCATTTCCATGCTAATATGTGAGAGTGGGGTACTTTTCCACTTTCCCTTCCCACCATGCTAATGGATCCGAGGAGATTGGTGTGTTTTAAGATCACTAAGGTAATCATGAAAATCATACTTGCATTTTTTCTCGCAGTGTTTCGTCAGCACCATCCGGAGTGGGCTCCTCAATCTCGACGCACAAAAACGGCAGCCCAATATCCACTCGACGGTTGCTGGAATTGAGTCGCTGTCGATGCACTCTCTGATCATCATCTGTATTAGTATAATTTGCATTTATTGTGAAAACCGGTCCGATATGTCTAATTCAACTCTACATCGGTTGTTTTAGAGGCTTATAATAAGACCTGTAAAAAAAAATTATTTACGGCCAGGTGCTACTTAAATGTTTTACAACGAATTCAACTCTAAATTAGACACCATAGTAACCCGAGGTTAATAGAGAGTCCAAACGCGTCAAAGCAGATTGAGCTAATAAGAAGCCGAAATGCCGACTTCGAAGTCGGCATTCCAGGTTGCTGTGCACATATTAATCTGTCACGAGTACATACTATGTAGGCATTAGGTCGCGTTTCGGTGAAGAGAGGAGGGGCTAGTCAACCGAGTTAGGTGTAGCTTGCGATGATCTCGTAGCATTGACTGAGGATAACTGGCACAACGCACTGCATCAAGCTCGCATTAATCACCAAAGGTGACGAGAAGCGGACGGCATTGTGCTTTGGGCTGTTTGTATAAGCGGTTGAGGAAGCTAGAGCCACCGAATCAACGTGACGTCGGGCTACCCGTGGTCTAGATGCGAAGGACATCAGTGATTTTCTAGCTGAGCGGACGGATATCCATATTGGTGAGACGCTCAGGACGATGTTTCAGGCTCATCAGCCTGTCTATGATCTCCGAATGTTGCCAACGTGTGCTATTTATACGCCTATTTAGCAATGTCCGAGTATGATATACTTACATAACACGAACTTCAAATAGTTTTTAGGGAATAACATAATGAGGCTTTTTCAATCTAATTTATGTTTTTTTTAAATTTTGTATTTAATATTGCTGGTTTAAAAACACCAAACTAAGTAAGAAACCATTCTTAAAATTTCATACACCGATTTGTTGCGAGATCAAACTTGACATTCCCAATATGTATTTCGCCATAAATAGCTGCGCAGAGAAGACTTTATCGGGATCGCTTACCCTCTAAATCGCACAAGTACTTCAAGTGAGATGCTCGTCGGTCCAGCTGGGAAGTGCAATGCTTGGCCCCACTATCTCATTCTCAAACTACCTTTGAAACACCACCCGACCCTCTCAAGTACCATGTCTGTCGTTGGAGATGATCCTGTTTCTGAAGGTGAACAAGCAGTACTGGTATGTGACGACTGTGGGCTCGTTCATCTAGGTTAGGGTGACGGTGGTGGTATATGAATTTAGCTGCTAGCTAATTTACTGATAATGTACTTGGATGACCATCGATGCGTGGTTATTTATTTCTCGTGTTGCCAGATGCGACAACGTTTCGTATATAAATGATATTGTCGGGATCCCTGGTGGTGGTGGGGTTTCAGCGGCGCTTCTTGACAGGAAGTGGCACGTCCAGATGCGATCCAGCAGCGCGACGGAGCTCGTGGCACAGGCTTCGGACAGCGGGATATCCACCAGCGACCGAGGAAGGTCGAGATGAGGCCAATGGTTGCTTTCCGATCAAGCATTTAGACATTTTCAAGTGGCTGGCCAAGTCTACCACGCCTCCGACCCTCAGCACGCAGACTCTCTTCACACAACGCGTACACTGGCGCACGCAGCGCAGCAGCTTGACGGCAGTATCTGGGCCACGAGCCGTGTTCGCACGTCAGGGAGCCCTGTAAGCGCCAGCGGCAGCTCCAAATAAAGCTCGCGCAGTCGCCTGTGCCATTATCGGGGCGAAATGCGTTTTGAAAGGGGCCAAACGAATTTGAGTGGGGAGAGAGCGAACAATTTGGAGGCCCTGATCGGGAGTTGGGAGGCCAACTCCAACTCCCTTCAACTTTTGGTGAGTTGAGAGTTGGGACCAAACGTTGACACCACTAGTGTATACCCGAGAGAGATATCCAACTTCAATGTGGTGTCGTCGACGCGGACAGACCGTTGCCTGGGTCCCCGCCACTTTGTCGAGGCAGCGTCAACTTCGGCAACTTACTCGCGCACTTTTCACACGGCCCACTCTGCGTGTTTTTGCTGCGACATGTTCCTGCGAGACGGACATATGTTGCTGCGAGGAGGATTGGTTTGTGATGGGCTCGTCATTTATTAGACACTAATTACGGGTCGAGGGAAATCATCGCATACAGCTCCGCTCTCACTGGGAAGACAGATAAGTGGCGTTTGAACATGAATGTAGTAGTTAGTACATGTTTTCAATCAGAATGAATTCCGTAAATGCATTCTTTATGAGGGGCGTAAATTACCGCGCGAAATACTTCTGTCCTGAAAAGAACACCAAAGAAGTCGGCCTGTTACGCTTGAAGGACCACGTCGGCCTCGACCGATAAAAAGGCAACTTTCCTGCTGGATTGGCAGGCGGGGTCGCTGCGATCACAGCTCGCGCAGCTTGTGCTGCCAGTTCCGGTGGAGTGTCGCGCCTTTTGCTGCTGCAGCGCGAGGTCTCTCGTCGATCTGAGGTGCTCTCGACGTCGCCAGCCCCGTTGCCGTCGACAGGCCTCGGAATCCAACGTGGATCGGCAGCGAGTAAGCGCAGACTCTGTTGATGCATCGTGCCGCAAAGCTTTGCATCAGCTCGAGGCGGCCAACGGAAGTGGAACAACATTGCTGGCTCGCATTGCTCAGCCAGAGGATATACGCTTGACGGCAGTTTACGGCAGCTATTTTCGCCGCTTCGTGCTTGGTGGTGATGCGTCTGTTCCCGCCAAACCGCTCAATCCCGTGGTGGAGACGAATAGGGCGGCCGGTACCTTCACCATCAGGAGCGAGTGGCGGCGTTGGACGGCTGGTATAGGATAGGACCAGGAGCACGGTGCCCTGGTCTCCGCACCGAAAATTCACCCAGCGTTGGGCTCCAGCTTGACGCGCGGTGCAGCGACATCATCGTCAGAGCCCCATCCCAAGCGTCCACACACGTGGCGCGGCCAACCCTTGTCCGCCAACCAACGGTCAGCCGCCGTCCTCGCGCTAAACACGGCGTTCGCGTCGGCCCGCCCGCCCAGGTCGAACCATACGAGGCAAGGCGCAACCTGCACAACTTCTACAGGCAGCAATGCCCACAAATTGTTGACAACGCCTTTCAATACCTTGCGAAGAAATCAAGCGAATATGTTGGCAGCCTCAATGCTCGGATGAAAAAGCGCCAGTAGCAGCCAGAGCTAGACACAGACACAGCAGACCTAAAAGCCTTGCAAGCTCCATTTTGATGCTCCGCTTTGGTAAACCGCCTCGTAATCCTTGGTGCAGTGCGTGTCTATCCGAGGTAGGCCGCGTAAGTTACGGGTATGGGGTGTAGTTTACGCGTAGTTTTCGCCTGGTCAGCAGCGCTGGCGCCTTCTCGCTCCCCTCGTCGCTCATTTCCGCATTTGCGCTCGAGTGGGACGAACCGCTCGACGGCTTGTGAAAAATCGAAAGAACAGCAGGCTCGACATAGTGAGCCCCAGAGAACGACTGAACGCCGCGAGTGCAGCCCGCGAGAGATGACCGACAAGACGACGCGCAAGGCCGGCGGCGCAGGTGGCCCAGGCGGCGCCCGTGTTCCTGCAGAAGACGTACGACATGGTGGAGAGCTCGCCCGCGGGCGTGGCCTGCTGGGGCGAGGGCGGGCGCTCGTTCGTGATCAAGCAGCCGCGCGAGTTCGCCAAGACGATGCTACCGCGCTACTTCAAGCACAACAACTTCAGCAGCTTCGTGCGGCAGCTCAACTTCTACGGCTTCCGCAAGCACAAGAAGGACGAGATCGTGATCTCCACGGCCGAGGACGAGAGCAAGAACTGGTGGGAGTTTTACCACGACAAGTTCGTGCGCGGCCGCCAGGAGCTCATGGCGCAGATCCGCCGCAAAACGTACTCGGAGCCGGCCTCGCCCGACCACGAGGAGGTGGAGACGCTCAAGCAGTCGGTGCAGAGTCTGCAGGGCCAGGTGTCGGAGCTCATGGGACAGCTCTCGGACCTCACGGGGCTCGTCAAGAGCCTGCTGCAAGACAAGCAGGGCAGGCGCCGCTGGCGATGGCCATGGCGCCGGGGCAGGCGCCGCGCGCGCCGAAGCGGATGAAGCTGAGCGACGTGTCGCCGCCTGGCGGTGTGCTGGCGGAGCCGTTCGTGCCGCAGATGGACGTGGCGGCTGCTGCGCCGCAGGGGCAGCCTCGACAGGGGCAGGGCGCCACGATGCTGGACTCTGCTCCCAAGCTGCAGGGCCAGCGGACACGGGAGATGTCGCTGATGGAGTGGACTGAGTCCTACGGCATGGACTACCTGCTGAACGACTCGGGCCGGCTACAGCCGCTGTTCGCGGACGAGATGCTCAACTACGAGTGAAGTGTGGGTGGTCTGGATGATTTTCATATAAACAACACAACTGCTAAGCTGGATGGCGCTCGGTGAAGAGAGTGCGGGGCATTTATATGTTATGCGTGCTAGCCTGATTTAAATCTAAGACACCGTTTGGGGAGCTTTTTGCTGGTAAAAGACTGTGATCAATGAGCTGACGGGCGAGCAAGTAGGCAGATAGCAGCGTTGCGACGTGAACGATGTACGCACGTAATGAACACGCAATTGCATGGAAAGTAATTTTGTATTTGTATTTGTTGCGGTTTTGGCGACTACGCCCGAGGCGCGCTGCGCTGCATCCTCGCCTACAGAATCGAGGCAGCATGGAAAGTAAGGGATTTGAAACTAAAATGGACAGGGCTGTATTTTGTTTCGTGCAACAGCGTTTCTTGCGTCTTCGTTCACGTTGATCCTTCCTTGCTTACTCCAGCTTAGGCAGGTAGGACTGCCAGTGCCACGTCCCCAAGTCAATCGCTTCTCGCTTGAACAGAGACTGCACCAACGAACCTGCCCGTCGGATTCCGGCTCGGAATGCGTGCGAGGATTGCATCGAAGCTGGACAAGACAAAAGCATGCAAATTGGTTGTCATTAACGCAAGTGGCATTCCCGGATTACAATTTTTGACGTCACTCAGGGACTGAACGACGCAGCGTCGACGTCGATAAAAATAATTGATTAGGCGGCCGAGTCACACCGCAGCTTTCTAATTCGTTGCGATTCATAAGCATCACGTCACATCATAATGCAGCAGGTGCTGGTACATTCATTATTTGCTAGGCAAACACTAAGTGCCCAACTTTCGTTTAAAATATTAAAAATATTTGCTCCTTTGTACTTTAAAGAGTTCCAAGTCAAGAACTACCCGCATATAATATTTTTAAATCCCTTCCGAGTTGTAACAGCGAACCGCGAAGACATCACCAGAACCAAAAGAGTAAAGGCGAATCGACTAGCTTCAAAATAAAAACGGCAACTTATATAATGAAATGACTCCGATCGCGAACCCTGGGCACACTTCACTCGTAGTTGAGCATCTCGTCCGCGAACAGCGGCTGTAGCCGGCCCGAGTCGTTCAGCAGGTAGTCCATGCCGTAGGACTCAGTCCACTCCATCAGCGACATCTCCCGTGTCCGCTGGCCCTGCAGCTTGGGAGCAGAGTCCAGCATCGTGGCGCCCTGCCCCTGTCGAGGCTGCCCCTGCGGCGCAGCAGCCGCCACGTCCATCTGCGGCACGAACGGCTCCGCCAGCACACCGCCAGGCGGCGACACGTCGCTCAGCTTCATCCGCTTCGGCGCGCGCGGCGCCTGCCCCGGCGCCATGGCCATCGCCAGCGGCGCCTGCCCTGCTTGTCTTGCAGCAGGCTCTTGACGAGCCCCGTGAGGTCCGAGAGCTGTCCCATGAGCTCCGACACCTGGCCCTGCAGACTCTGCACCGACTGCTTGAGCGTCTCCACCTCCTCGTGGTCGGGCGAGGCCGGCTCCGAGTACGTTTTGCGGCGGATCTGCGCCATGAGCTCCTGGCGGCCGCGCACGAACTTGTCGTGGTAAAACTCCCACCAGTTCTTGCTCTCGTCCTCGGCCGTGGAGATCACGATCTCGTCCTTCTTGTGCTTGCGGAAGCCGTAGAAGTTGAGCTGCCGCACGAAGCTGCTGAAGTTGTTGTGCTTGAAGTAGCGCGGTAGCATCGTCTTGGCGAACTCGCGCGGCTGCTTGATCACGAACGAGCGCCCGCCCTCGCCCCAGCAGGCCACGCCCGCGGGCGAGCTCTCCACCATGTCGTACGTCTTCTGCAGGAACACGGGCGCCGCCTGGGCCACCTGCGCCGCCGCTTGCGCGTCGTCTTGTCGGTCATCTCTCGCGGGCTGCACTCGCGGCGTTCAGTCGTTCTCTGGGGCTCACTATGTCGAGCCTGCTGTTCTTTCGATTTTTCACAAGCCGTCGAGCGGTTCGTCCCACTCGAGCGCAAATGCGGAAATGAGCGACGAGGGGAGCGAGAAGGCGCCAGCGCTGCTGACCAGGCGAAAACTACGCGTAAACTACACCCCATACCCGTAACTTACGCGGCCTACCTCGGATAGACACGCACTGCACCAAGGATTACGAGGCGGTTTACCAAAGCGGAGCATCAAAATGGAGCTTGCAAGGCTTTTAGGTCTGCTGTGTCTGTGTCTAGCTCTGGCTGCTACTGGCGCTTTTTCATCCGAGCATTGAGGCTGCCAACATATTCGCTTGATTTCTTCGCAAGGTATTGAAAGGCGTTGTCAACAATTTGTGGGCATTGCTGCCTGTAGAAGTTGTGCAGGTTGCGCCTTGCCTCGTATGGTTCGACCTGGGCGGGCGGGCCGACGCGAACGCCGTGTTTAGCGCGAGGACGGCGGCTGACCGTTGGTTGGCGGACAAGGGTTGGCCGCGCCACGTGTGTGGACGCTTGGGATGGGGCTCTGACGATGATGTCGCTGCACCGCGCGTCAAGCTGGAGCCCAACGCTGGGTGAATTTTCGGTGCGGAGACCAGGGCACCGTGCTCCTGGTCCTATCCTATACCAGCCGTCCAACGCCGCCACTCGCTCCTGATGGTGAAGGTACCGGCCGCCCTATTCGTCTCCACCACGGGATTGAGCGGTTTGGCGGGAACAGACGCATCACCACCAAGCACGAAGCGGCGAAAATAGCTGCCGTAAACTGCCGTCAAGCGTATATCCTCTGGCTGAGCAATGCGAGCCAGCAATGTTGTTCCACTTCCGTTGGCCGCCTCGAGCTGATGCAAAGCTTTGCGGCACGATGCATCAACAGAGTCTGCGCTTACTCGCTGCCGATCCACGTTGGATTCCGAGGCCTGTCGACGGCAACGGGGCTGGCGACGTCGAGAGCACCTCAGATCGACGAGAGACCTCGCGCTGCAGCAGCAAAAGGCGCGACACTCCACCGGAACTGGCAGCACAAGCTGCGCGAGCTGTGATCGCAGCGACCCCGCCTGCCAATCCAGCAGGAAAGTTGCCTTTTTATCGGTCGAGGCCGACGTGGTCCTTCAAGCGTAACAGGCCGACTTCTTTGGTGTTCTTTTCAGGACAGAAGTATTTCGCGCGGTAATTTACGCCCCTCATAAAGAATGCATTTACGGAATTCATTCTGATTGAAAACATGTACTAACTACTACATTCATGTTCAAACGCCACTTATCTGTCTTCCCAGTGAGAGCGGAGCTGTATGCGATGATTTCCCTCGACCCGTAATTAGTGTCTAATAAATGACGAGCCCATCACAAACCAATCCTCCTCGCAGCAACATATGTCCGTCTCGCAGGAACATGTCGCAGCAAAAACACGCAGAGTGGGCCGTGTGAAAAGTGCGCGAGTAAGTTGCCGAAGTTGACGCTGCCTCGACAAAGTGGCGGGGACCCAGGCAATGGTCTGTCCGCGTCGACACCACATTGAAGTTGGATATCTCTCTCGGGTAGACACTACACTAAATTCTGTTGCCTGCTCGAACTGTTCATGTTTGCGTCAACCCCTTCACGCGCATGCAAATTGCTCCTAGACAAGTGACCTTAGCCAAGACAACGCAGTCCATACCCGCTGAGAAGTTCTAACCATCGAGAAGTTGCTGCATTCTGAAAGGAATAACGAAATCGCCGCGTATGACGAGCGGGAAGCATTTCTCTGCGGATGCGCGTCACAATATGGTGTCGCCTTTATTTACCGTTTGCGAAGACGGAGTTTGAGGAGGACTCGCAAGAATTGGATCTGAATGACGCGTAAAAGTGGCTGCGTGTATGGGAAGAGAGAGCGATGACGACTAAGACCTGTCGCGTTTTGTTCCCGCAGCTAACTGCCGGTTCCATTACTGACTGCACCACATTGGCATCGGTCGAGTGTGCAAGGCCGAAGCAAACGACGCCGATGAAGAACAAGTTCGAGTTAAAGGCACCAACGAATAAGAGATTCTGTGACACCGACGAAAGTGACGAAGCCCATGCACCTTCTAAGCGGACAAGAAGAGCTACTGGTAAATCAAATTGAAGTGTAGTGAAAAAAGTGACGAAGACATTCCCTTTCATGCGAGCAATTCTGATGAGAACAATGGACACTCAACTAGATTGCAGAGCGAGGGTGATAGAAGCTTGCCAACAAGACGAAGCTGCTGGGTTTAGAACTAATGGCTCGACAGAAACCACCACTGCCTCGGCTGAAGAGAGTACCGCAGTTGAGCCTGCGTCACTCAATTCACCGAGGGTTGATCAGGTTTGCGACCTTTCCTGCGAGGTTGCACCGGAGACAGGTTGGAATATTGAGGGGCTAGTGAAGCTGCAAAGAGCATTTTGCTGGGCGTCGTAAACGAAGATCCACTATGCCTCCCTGTTCCGGTGGTCAACTGGAAAAAACGTGTTTTCGAGCTGTTGAAAATACAATCCACAGCGGTCTTAAATGATCTGCTCGTCAAATCCGTGTCATTTCTTGGCAAAGTTACTAGCACGTTGCGCAAATAAGCATTTCTCGATCTTACAGTGCTAGCACTTGAAGTCCTGTCGCAGACTGACACGTGTGACTTGGACGCGGTACGACTTTGCATTGTAGTTGACATTCAGCATACACTCTAACCTTGTGATTTTGTTTCTTGGCTACCAGAAACTGTTGGATAAAAAAGTCAATGGTACCGTAGATAAAGTTTGGTGTTTGGTATCTGATGCAGGGAATACCTCCGCAGATCCTCGCAAGGCAACATTCTTTTGGAAGACTGTTGCAGTGAGTGCATTGGAGGCAACTTCTGATTTGGTAAACTTGACAAGAGATTCAACAGCAAGAGGATAAATGGAAAAATATGTACGCGAATAAGCAGCTGGAAATTCAATCGGTCAGGGAGGGTATTATGCGACTGCTTGACAGTGCCAGAATGGCTTTAGCAGACGCTGAGTCAGCAACAAAGGCTGAGAATCTTGTGCAAGAGGGCCTCCTTAATGATCTGAAGGACGCGATAGGCAGCTATGACGATAACATCTCAGGACTTCACCAGGCATTGAAATACCTAAAGTATTACCAAAAAAGCGCTGAATCTGGGGACTTCGAGAAATGTGGTTTTCTCCGAGATGCACATACCAATCTGCTCCTGCGTGACCCGAAGATCGCATCGATGCAAAACGCTTTACGTAATATGGTTGACAACTACAAAGACAAGCTTAATTCAGCAACATATGTTGTCGCGTTTTGCGAGAGCCTCTCAATTCTGTGGGCATTCGCCCGAGATCATCGTTCGAGTCGGAATGAGGTCAGCCCTGAAATGAGCTTGAATTTCAAAGATATAAGAATTCTAACTGAATGTATTGTAAGCTTTGTCGAAGAAGGTGTCGAGGACAACAAGTAAATACAAGAAATCAATGGGGACTGCTCTCGTCTGGCTTCGAACCACACTTATCAATGCACTGGAGCACTATTGTGAGCGCTCGTTTAGTGTGCAAGAAAATGCGGTGGATTATCTGAAATCGCTGAAGCAACGTACAGCTAAACATGCAACCTTGTTTGGGACATACATATCCAACGACAATGTCACCAAAGAGAAGTCAAGACATTCGAGAAGCTGGTTGAAACAGTGAAGCAGGAAGATGAGGAAGTGATCGCGATGATGATGGAATACTCTGCGCAGTCGGGATTTCATGCTGCGTTCAGAGGTCTCCGCAAGAAGCTAATGGAAAGCCACCAAGCACTGTGGAGCAATTTTATGAGATTCGTGCGCACGGTAATGGTATCATCGTCTTTAGCAGGCATTGTGTCGAAGGTTTGTTCTAAGCTGTGAAAACTTATTTGTTTGACCTGGGGGACAGCGTTTTAGCGACGATAACAACTCCAATCACGAGTAAGATTGAGGAGATTACGAAACAAGGAAACAACGATGCAGTAGTTGAAAACAGGAAGTATTATGAAGTCAATATACGGTGGTGAGTCCTAAACCTCTTCGATGTGCACGTGTTGCCCACTATGGGACCATGTCATTAGTGCTGTAAACAATGCAGTTTTGGGATATATTCGCCTTGCAGTGGCTTGTAGTTGCCAGCGAAAAAGGCGGATATGTCGTCCTGCAATGATAGAAACCGCCGTAGGCGGATATGTCCGCCGCTCGTCTAGCGGTGGCTCGTGGAAAACGATACCTATACCAAGACATCAGAATTGTAACTAAAATGCTGCAGCGAGAGTTGTATTGAGCTGCACGAAGTCGCGTGAAAACACTACCCTATCTTGTGGTAGCTCGTTGATATCGTCACTTGTGCTAATCAGAAAGATGAAAGGGATCGCACAACTCTACTCGACGCAGTTCCGCGTGTTCATAGTGCAATGGCTGGTAGACAATGGGACATCTCTCGGTTGGGTCTGAGGGTCAACCACGCAGGTTTTCATGAAGACTATCAGGATGCAATACACCACCTATGCAGTGGATCACGGACAAGGGTGTTGACAGTGACGAGAAGGGTGACGTTGGTCAGAATTTTTACATGAAGCTGCTATGAGGGGGCGATCTAGACAAGCGAGGACGTACTGCCCTGCAGTATGCTATTGCTGAACGCCACCTCAAAATCGCCGAATCCTTCTGGAGGAATCCTAGCGAGGATAAACCACGTATGGAGCGCTCCGTTTGATGCTGCGAAGACCAACTAGCTCGGCATTAATCCAACCTCTGGACAAATAATCGGGAGTCGATTTTAGTCATGTGAACACTGTTGACAGGGAAGAACGAGGTGCCGTGTTGATGTTGTTGATCTTCTGTACCGTGGTCGTGGTGTCTACGAGCAACTGCACCGCAGTTCCCTAGCGGCTACAATCAGTGGTGGTGGTGAAAACCCGGTGATCTCATTCATCATCTGACTAAGCTGAACTCGCGTTTTTTTCCTTTCACACGCATCCATTTTATTTTACTAAAATTCCCTGTCTTCGCAGCTTCACAAAGGCTTGCTTCCCGATTCGAGAGGAGGCTCGTATGACCCGCCAAAGAGACTTAAACTCGCGTTTCTGCGAGTAGTCCATGAGCTCATTGTTCCGTCGCTCGACATGTTGTTGGCAGCCATACGAAAAAATCTCAATCTTCTCCAGAGCGAACTTCACGCCATCCCTTGTACTCGCGGTGCTCATCTTTTCGACCTCACCCAAACGGATAGTCAGATCATTTCAGTCGCTCGACATTACGTTGCTTCAGGTACAATTACTCTTTTGGCTGGACAAGACTTGTCCGAGTGCAGAGGAAATACACTCGAGCCCGCACCTTAGTACTTAGAAGTCGTTGATATCGAACAGTTTAACTTCGAGTGAGTACAAACTCCCACGTTGTATTCTCCACCTTGCCATTTTTGCAGTGCCTGCTGCTACTGCTCAATCGCTTTCAAAAAATCCGACTCGTATCCGTCCGAGTCATTGCCAGATTTCTTCTTTGGCGTCGTGGATTTACCAGTTCCAGGTGCGCGAGGCAAGGCTCGGATCAATCGAGGAGCTACTCGTTCCTCGTCATCACCATCGTCGTACGAAATATCGCACATGCCATTGGAGTGCACTCGCTCAATGGTGCCGGGGTAGTAAGTGGCTTGCCCACCAAACCTCGCCTCAACTCGGTCACCGCGAGAGAATTCGGGTTCGAAGTCGTCGTCGGACTCTTTTGTTTTGATCGACTTGTCTCCTTTGACGTGGTTGGTGACAATTTCTCGGTCACCTCGATGTCGTCGTCACTGTCTCTGTCCTCTTCATCATCAGGAGAGAGAAGTTCGGGTGCGAGACGCTGAAGTACTTTTGCGGAGACCGTACGAGCTTCACGTCGTACAATCCATCGGTACGGCGCACGCAAACTCGTCCTCGCAAGTACTCGGATTTTTGTCTGACCGTGACACGTGCTCCTTCACGGTAGACGGTAAGTTTCGAGTTTGCGAATGCTAAAGCGCTACGCTCAATGCGCTTGAGCGTCTGAGCTTGACCGAATTCATTAACAAGGATGTCAAAGGTTCCGTCTGTGCGGCAAAGGACGATTTTGCCCCGGCGCCGAGTCTTGGTTCCCTTGTGGGCTACGGTGACGAGAGAACCCACGTTCAGGCCTCGTTTCGGAGCACCGTCAAGTTGCTCGTCTTCGGGAGTTAGCACACGCATGCCGCTAAACTCTACGTTGCGTACGTGCCGCCCACTGTCAAAATGAACGTCCGCCACGAAATAGTCACGGTAAACACGCTCGATCGTGCCTCGCCCATGAACCATGCTCGCTACGCGGGCACCGGGTTCGAAACCTCGTCGACGAGCTGGACGGTGAGCAGATGATCTTCCACTCTCATTTGAAGACGTATCTGTAGCTGTTGATGTGTCGCTTGTTGTTGAGCGATGTCGACGACTTCTTCGGTTGTGTAAATGGCTGGAGCGACTTCGACTGCGTGAATTACGAGTTGTTTTTCACGACGGTGTACTCTGTCTTCATCGCTGCTGCGGTTATAGCTGCTTTCAGATGATGTGCTATTCGCACGCTCACTGTCACTGTCATGCTTACCGTCGTCGTCGCTGCTACCTCTACTACTCCGGTGGCGAGAGCTGCGGTGTCGGTGCTTTCTGTGTTTCTTGTATTGGCGTCGTTCTTTACGTTGCTGCTGGCGTCGAAGCGCATCGACTTCTTTCTCCCACTGACTGCCATTCTGCAATGCATGCTGTTGCCTCAAGAACTCGTCATAGTCCATTTTGCTTTTGTACGCAAGGTGACGTGGGCTTTTGCTGCTGGAGCGTGCCTTTGCAGGGGACTCGTTTCTCTTGTTAGACAGAGATATATCCTCGAGCTCAAGAAGAAACTCGCGGGGATGCGCTTGATTGGCATCAAGCCGCTTAATGAGCCGATGGAATGCAGCTCGAGAAATATCTCGTCGACGTAACCTGCCTAGACCTTCGCGTTCAAGAAAGCGCATCATTTGCTCCCGCGAAAATGCTGCACCAAGCTCCAGTGCTGCTTGCGCCACCTCGACTGCGTTTAACATGCTACTTTCGTTGTCTTCATCTTCGTCATTGTTATGTTTTGAGTCGTCATATTTCGTGCTGCAAGTATGTGTTGTATGTCGCTGTGCAAACCGGTCAAACACTTCGTCTACTTTTCGTTCGCGTTGTCCACGTTCACGAGTTTGCCGCATTTTGTTCTCATCGTCATCACTGTCCTGGAATTTTCCCTCCCCGTCGGAGAGTTTTCCATCATCGTCATCGCTGCCGAATCCACGTCGAGTTTCATGCTGCTTGCATGCTTTAGTTTTCTTCGGTCCCTTAAGCTTTCCGCTCGCTTCGGTCGCGTGTTCACGAAGTTGTGGACACATGCGCACGTGCCCAGAATGATGCAAGTGTACTACACGACTGCGGTGCGACAATGCATCATTGCGAAGAGATCGCTTGATAGATGAAGCTTCCTGCTCTCGTGTATGAACTTCTGCGGCAAACTCAAGCACGCTTGAGTGAACTCTGGAAAATTCATTGTCGTAATAGTTTGGTTGTTTTGGTTGTCACCGCTCCCATCAGCACCATTTCTATTCGATGCAGAAAGTTTGGCAGGCCAATAAGTTGCGCACCAAACGTTCACCTCGTCACGAGGGACGGAAGGAAATAATGTTGACAGCGCGCGTTGTACAACAGAACGGGGCTTCCATTGCGCAGAATGCACAGGTTCAAAGGATGTGAAGAGCTGTTGCAGCCTTGCTACGCCCGTGGCTTCAACTTCTCTGTTGGCAGCGGTAGAGTCCACGAGTTGTGCGTATCGTACGATGAACTCAGCGAAATTCAAAGTCTCACTAACCTCGTCGACTTCATCTCGAATTTGTAACCATTGACGAGCAAGTTCTGAACTATTTGCTTGAGTTTGTCCAAGTTCCTGGAGTATCTCAATCAGTCCCGCTTCACCAGAGAGGAATTTCCAGCGCGTTGCTCGAAGCAAATGTGCAAATTCTTTAGGTCTAGAACCGGCAGTCTGGGGCCAACAGCGTGCACTGCAAAGGCCCCTTGGGTCACCGCAGCAGTATCGGCTGGTTGTGTCGCCAATTTCGAGAAAGCACGCACAAATGCTGGAAATGAGACTTTACCCGAGCTTGCTGCCTCTTTTCCAAACAATGTTTCGCTGTGTAATAGGCGCTCCACAGCCTGCGCGGAAACTTCTACAGAGCTGGCACTTGAATCTGCTTTCGCCAAGTCTTCTTTTGCCGGAATTGTGCAACGAAGGCGGGAAAGAGCTTGCTTAACTTGTTTGAAATCCAGGAAGCCGTCATGATCAGCATCAAGACGGTCAAATGTCGTCTTGAGCTGTCCCACCGCGCTTACTCGGTCGATATCTAACACAGCCAAATAGTCTTCGAGCTGCGTGTAGTCGAGACCTCGAGCTAACAATTCACGATCTCGAAGACGATCTACGTGTGTCAGCAGTTTGGTACGGTGCAGAGGGTGCGTAATGCCCAGCAGCAACTGCAGATCACTTGCTTCTAGGAGCACTAGCGTGCAACCGTCAACAGCATTGCGCTCGAACACGTCGCGATACTGTGCCAGCTCCACATCTTGCTCGAGCCAACGAAGTACGTCCTCTGTAGTCCAGTCCTTCACTTCTAACGGGGCTTGCTCTGAAGATGATGTGAACGTCTTTGTTCGATTTTGAATTGAGTTCGACGATGGTTCAATTCGGGCCAACCGCTGTGTCAACTCCGAGTGTCTTGCTCGTGGAAATAAATCCGAACTTCTCGTCTCCTCGGACTCACCCAAAGCATTTACGAGGTACACTGGGAAATCTCCGCAATCAGCCAGGAGTTCACGACAAGAACCACACGGAAATGGAAGCATTTCCTGCTGCTCACTGCAGATAGCTAACGCCTCGATGGTCGGAGCAAGTGTACCTGACGTTAGCATTTTTAACACAACAGCACGCTCGGCACAAAGCGCCATCGCATTACTTTCGACGGCGCGTGCAGAGTATATTGTGTGCGTCGATGTGAGAATTGCAGCACCGATGCCCACCCCCATAGCCCTAGAAGAACGAGCTTCTCGGGCTGCGGCTTCAAATAAGTGTTCTAACTTGCGCTTCTGCCCGCTAGCCCCAGCCAGAGCTCCAGTGTAATGCTGTTTGTACAATGCTCGACGGCTGTCGAAGCGTTGCTGCAATATTTCATCGTCTTCTTCTGGGTCGTCCTGCTGGTGGTGATGTAGCACAGACTTGCTACTGCAGTCTCCAAGATGACGGGAAGTGTTTTCAAGTCCATAAATCGCTGAAAGACCCTTTAGCTTTGCGGTAAGTAGCGTTGTACGCTCTTCTCGTGATACGGTGAGAAGTCGGTCGTGCCTGTGTCGTTGCTGTGGCTCACTTCGCTGCTGCTTGATAGTGTTTGTTTTTCTGTCGACTTTAAGACGTCGAGTCCGCGCTTCTGTTCGTGCGAGTCGCAGAACACGACGCAAGTCTTCTTCGAGTTGGTTGGACATGTTAGTGTTGTCTTTCTGCGCCAGATCGGATGCACTTTTGACAATGCTTCAATAAGACCATGAGAAGACGTGCATTCATATTCGTCTCGCACAAATAATTACCGCACACAATCTCATGGCGAAAATGGCACAAATAGCTATTTGGTTGGATGTTCCTGATCGGACTTGCGATTGAGCTGCAATCAGCGAATCGGGCGCAGTTCTGTTTGCTATTCGAAGCAACTACAGCGTTTTTCCTAAAGCAATATCAAAACAAAGGCATCCGTAATCTTCTAACATGACTAATGTAGTGCAGGTCTGGTCATGAATTCTTCTTTTCAAGTCCCGACTGACCCGAAAACACACCATTTAGCACCATTTAGCTTTGTACCCAAAACGAACTAATTAATTAAGGGGATTTCGCATTGATTCATTCAGCACATTGATGAAATCATGCATTTCTACTCTGCTTGCCTGTCATTGAATATCATGTGCACAGCACCAGTTATTAAACCTCTTGATCTTGTTCTTGCTATCACTGATAAAATAAGCAAATGTTATCAGATGTTATTTTATCAATGATAGAAGAACACGATGAACATTTTCTTGAAAAAGTAACTTTTTCCGCTCTTTCATTTGGAAACAAAAGTTAGAAATCAACACGAAGCGGTTGCCAACCCTTTGGTCTTAGCCGTCTTATCCAAAGTGGCATTTGCACTTCTGTGCCTTCCTTGGTAACAACACTTTCTTCCCAAAATTGTCAACAAACATATATTTTACAAGCTGCATACAAGTTCATCGATCAATGATGTTCATTTCCAGCTGTTATTTGGATCGATTCGCTGATGCTTTCGAGCTACCGAACAACATGGAAACTGGCCCCCGATGTTGGCTCATCTCCTTTACCAGCTAAAACTGTCACTATGCCAGCCAGCACCGAGGTCATCATGGCTAGCCAAACAGACACGTTTTGAAAAACAAAAAAATCTAGCATGTGTTCGATAAGATACCTTCATCTCGATAATTCAACAACTTGCTAAGCGACATGCCTAGCCATCGCGAAGCCGACCAGAAACAGAGCAAATCAAGCCGCATGCCTTTTTAAATACCTCAATAGTGTAGCAGTCGTGGAGCTTAGCAGCACAAATTGCAACTCCAGCACTTTGTCTGCGTGTACAACCAAAGTCTAACAGTATGCCATATCGTCAAAAGCTTTGCTTATTTTTCTGGGAAAGTGCGAAAAAGTTTTCCCAACCACGTATCGCTGGAAGCAGATACACCATGAAGCAGTTAAGCTAGCCAGCGTGGTTACCAACTCCACAAAACAATCATCGAGCTGTTTATGAAGAGTATCGAATTATGTATGGGTGGAACATCAACCAGCGAAACAACCACAGCGAGGTATTTGGAGCATTCGGACAAATCTCATGCTTCTTGTGTTTGTATCATAGTTCTTGTGTTTGTGTCGTTGTGGCTGGCGTCTATCTGCTTTAGCAAAATTCTTTCTTCTGGCGAAGGTGTCGCTTCCAAACCCATGGATATAGGAGCCTCCTTCTTCTAAAGCTTAAAACATCGCCGTTTAAAGGTGTCGTTCGAGGACAATGAACAATGATTGTGCGTGACGTCAGCTGACTAGCGAAGCTTCTCCAAGCTCACCCAGGTTTTCAATTGAGCAGGTTTCTATTGGCGTTGCTTTTCGATAATTCTTTGTTTCCATTCGGAATATATGTACGCACACGACATCGATCGAGATCCTACTTCTTTCAAGAAGCAAGTATTTCTCTTATGCTACTACTTCTCGTGCAGGCTCACCAGCTTCTTGCCGCGTTTCATCGTCTGTTGGCAGCTTCATGCCGGCGACGCTTTTCCTACCGCTGTTCTGGTCACTATTAGTACTCTGATTCTCATTCTTTGTGCTAGCGACGCCGTCATTCTCCGGCTTCGCTGTCTCTCCAGGTGACAACACGTTGGCTGCTGCAGTCGTCGTGGCTGGAGCGCTTTCCGACCCCGACGCCTTCTCCTGATCTGCTGTGGCCGGAGTCACAGGCGTCACTGGTGTGATAGACGCTTGCGTTGTAGCGAAGCTGTCGTTGTCTCCCTCGCCACTGGTGTTGTTGGTGGCTTCCTCGTCGCCAGCGTTCGGGTGGAAGGCCCGCATCTCGTCCCAGATGAGCTTCTGCAGCACCGGCTTAGTAAGCTTCTCGTTCTCAAAATCAAAGTCGAAGCTGGAGGTGGCAGTCGTCTCATCCTCTACATTGCGAATGGACGCCAAGTACGGGTGCGCCAGAGCCTCGTCGACGCTAATACGATTGTTCGGGTCAATAACCAGCATCTTCTGCAGCAAGTCCAGCGCATCAGGCGGCGAGTCTGTAAACATGTGCGCGAGCGGCTTTGTGGGGTTGGGTCCGCGTTTCTGAAACTCGGCGTTCATGAATTTGCGTGCTCGTGCATTCGTCAGAAAGTATAGTTCCTGGTCATTTGGCGCTCCCAGCGCGTTCATAATCAAGTGCAGCTGGTCAATGTAGTCCTGTCCTGGGAAAAGCGGTTTGCGCGACATCATCTCCGCGAAGATGCAGCCCATGGACCAGACATCCACCTCGCGTGTGTACTTCATGCATCCCAGCATGATCTCCGGCGCCCGATACCAGCGCGTCACCACGTACTCCGTCAGCTCCAGTTCTTCTTCCGGGAAGACCCCGCGAGCAAGTCCGAAATCACAAATCTTGAGCTCGCAGTTGGCATTCACCAGCACATTCGATGGCTTGAGGTCGCGATGGATCACGTTGGCCGAGTGTACGTACTTCATCGCACACAGCATCTGGTACATGAAGAACGCGATGTGTTCGTCCGACAGCGCGTGTCTTGAGTAGATCACGCGATGCAGGTCCGTGGCCATGAGCTGCGAAACGATGTACACGTCCTCAAACTTGTCCAGCGACACCGGCTCAAAGATATCTTCGACTCCCAGCACGCACTTGTGCTGCAGATGCCGCATGAGTTTAATCTCCCTCACGATCCGCTTGGCGTCCGTCAAATCATCAAACGCTCTCTGGATGTTCTTGATCGCCACCGTCTTCCCGCTCTGCGCGTTCGTGGCCGAGATCACAACTCCGTACGCTCCCGACCCGATGGTCTTAACGTACTCAAAGTGCGACGGGATCTCGAACCTCGTGTTGGACGTCATGAAGCACTGCGTCCCACTTCTCGTCGCCGGCAGGTACTTTGGTTTATTGGCCGCATTCGCCGCCGCCGCCACTTCATCGGCTCTCTGTTTCTCCCGCAGCTTCTTCGCCGCCTCCGCCCTGCTACGTTCCTCCTGCATCTTGTCCTCCGAAGCCTGTTTCCCGTACGTGACGAAACTACCGTCTTTTGACGGGACCATCGCGTGGTTCCACCTGATCGCTTCCTGTAGGGCGCTTTTCCAGGCCTCAAAGCTCTTCTGGTCCTCCGCTTCCAGCGTCATACACTTGGTACCGCAGCGTAGTTCCAGTCTTTTCGGGTGTTTGGTGGCATTGACGCGACCTAATTGGTGGCCGGGCCCGATGGGCGTCTCGCTGCACAGTGTGAGCGAGTCTTTGCTCGTGTAGTAGCCGAGCGTCATGTGGCGCTCCTCGAGCCGCAGGATGAAGTAGCGGCGGCTCCACATCTTGAGGCGCAGCCCCTGCTTCAGCAGATAGCCCTCCTGGATGACGTCGGCCGAGCGGAAGACCACGGCCGGATGCGCGCGACTCGGCACCGCCTTGCCGTGCAGCCACATGGAGAAGAGCGAGCGGCTCTTGGTCACGTACACGCCGTTCGGGTCCTCGTTGGCGTCCGGAGAGCTCATAGCAATGGTGGCGTAGCGTGGGGACTGGACGGTTTCTTGGCGACTGAAGCTGGTTGGGTATTGCTCATGGGGTGGAAGGTTTTTGGTTGCGATGCCGCGTGGTGGGGAGACTGTGTGTTGTGATAATGGATGTTGGGACTAGGGGAGAGGATGTTGTATGTGGATAGAGATACAGTGTGAAGAGGTTGTGGAATGTGATCGATTGTGGGAATGAATAGAAGACGGGGTGGGTGAGTGGCGACGTGGTAAGTTTTGCTTTTTGCGGCTTTTACATCTGTTTGGCCGTTTGGACACAGCACGAGATTTGCCCGAGATGAAAACTTCGATGTGGGGGCGATTTTCTGCCGAGAGAGAGGAAGTGTCGAGGTTGGAGGAGGCGACTTGCTTGTTGCCGTGCCGCATCGAGCACGTCTAGCTGCTTGGTGGTGTTTTTAAGTGTAGTATCTTCACTTTGAATACAAAGTTCAAGTAATCAATTGCAAGAGACGGTGGTGGACCAGCGATTTAGCGTGTGCAACCGCTACGAATTAGCAGCGCTGGCTCTTCCCGCTGACTCTTTGGCGCGGTCACCCCGACATTGTGGCTCGCGGGCGACTTCAACACTGTCACGACACGACACAGACCGTGAATCCACGGTGCAATCGGACCACGCTAAAACCGAGACTTGCCGCATCTCGACTCGACATTGTCGAGCATTGCATGTAGCCATTTTGTGCTGATCGTTTTAGTCGTTTCAACTTTTTTCTGCTTGGTGTGCTAAAGGCTCATCACAGTGGAGACCACTCCCCTCCAAGTACTATAGCCCGCATAGGGACGAAATTCCCAGTCACAGCCTTACAAATCCACGTGTATTTGGTGATGAAATCAACTTTTGTTCCATTCTATGCATTGGTTTTAAAATCTCGACAATGCTGTTACCTCTGCTTCGTTCAGCTTCACTTCAACTTCAGCTTCGACAAGTCGCACACTTCCTCCACTGCGGTAGCGACCGGCACCGCAATCGGGATGGCAGTCGTGCGTCCTTCATATCTTTTGGTTTTCTTTCCATTTTCTTCGTTCGGCGAGAATCGTTTGTCCTGCTCTTCGTGCAGCCTCTTTTCGCGCTGTGCCATGCGTCTTTCAATCTCTCGAAGCAAGCGGTTATCCTCCACTTGCGCCTCATCCAGAGATCGTAGTCGCAAGAGTTCGACCTGCTTGAGAGCCACATTCTTCTTTCGCTCCTCGACTTCAGCCAGACAGGCGTCAATGGTTCGCTCGAAACGTCTGATCGAGTTGTTCTACGTGATCAAATCCTCATCAACTTGGCGACGCCTATCCGAAATGCTATCGCCGACAACGCGGTTGGCGATTTCACTAGGAGTCACAGCGCTGCCGATGGTTGGAGTGGCATTCACAAGTTTGTTGCGTTCGCTTTGCAGTTCCTGAAACTTTTCGAGTGGGTTCGTGCTCAGTATAGCCACTGCAGACTTCGGATCGGTTTGAATTGCTCTCTCCAACAGTGTGCACTCGTCCTCCAAAGGTACCGCCGACTTTCCGAAATACGCTGCAAGGAGCTTAGCCTTGATCGCGTTGTACTTCATGATCGTACAATACGCCTTCGCGTGGGATTGATCAGTGGCATCGTTCCTGGACTTCTTTGCTTGGCCCTTCTTCACGGGGGTTACTTCCAAGGAATGATGGAGTACTAACTGGAAACGGGGGTGTATTTCGGAAGAGGAATGGGGTCTGTCTGAAGTATATTCTTCCATTGATGTCCCCCTCGAACCGATTCGAGCAGAGCAGCGACACGTCAACCTTGTCGGGGTAGTTCCTCATAAGCTCGAAAGCCCAAGCTGCAGAGTTTTCTGCTAGGCCCCAACCGTCAATCTTGGCAGGGTTCACCTTTAGCAACTCGCCTGCCCAAGCTGCAGAGTTCTTCGATAGCGACCACCCATCAATTTTACTCGGATTTGCCTTCAGCTTTTCGTAGACCCAAGCAG
Source organism: Phytophthora constricta (assembly GCA_011947335.1). NCBI lineage: Eukaryota > Oomycota > Peronosporomycetes > Peronosporales > Peronosporaceae > Phytophthora > Phytophthora constricta. The sequence goes on along the minus strand of JAAVTI010001362.1, from coordinate 28,364 downwards.
CAGGGTTTCCCGACAACGCCACAAAGTTGATTTGGTTTGGGTGCGTCTCCAACAGCTCGCCAGCCCAATGTGCGGGATTACCTGACAGTGCTCCGCAGTCAATCCTGCTCGGGTTCTTCTTCAGTTTTTCACTAGCCCAAGACGCTGGGTTCGCCGATAAGGCCCCGTAGTTTATCCACTCAGGGAACTTCACCAACAGGTCGCCGGCCCAATTCGCACGGTTCAATGACAACGACCGACAGTCAACACGAACACACCGTGAGTTCTTGATGGGCACAGTAGCGTAAGCTTTGTCGAGCTCCAACTTATCAATATTCGCATTGCTTAGTGTCGTATTCATTAGCTCGCTAGCCCACGTAGCCGTGTTTCCAGACAACACTTCGTAAAGAACCTTTGTGGGGTTCGCTTTCAGCATCTTGCCAGCCCAACTCGCAGGGTTTCGCGACAAAGCCACCTAGCTGATTTGGTCTGGGTGTGTTTTCAGCAGTTCGTCCAACAGTCACCAGCCCAATCTGCGGGGTTTCCAGACAGCATTATGCCATTAATCTTCTCCACATTTGCCTTCAGCCGCTTGCCGGCCCAAGGCGCGGGGTTCTTTGATAAAGCTGCATAGCGAACTTTATCGGGCCATTCGCTTAGGAGGTTGTCGACCCAGTCAGCGGGGTTTCCCGATAACAATTCAGCGTCAATCTGGTCTGGAAAAGCCTTGAGCACCTCATACACCCACGCTGCAGGGTTGTTCGACAACAAACAACCATTAATTCTGTCAGGATGTGCCTTCAGTAGGTCAGGTATTGTCTTGTAAGTCGACATCGCTGAAGGTCACTGGTGTCTGGGGGATGTCTTGCTGTGATGAGCTGTGCCGAAGGAATTAAGCAGACTGAAGCATATTTCTCGCCCAATTCTCGAAGACGTTATGATTCCGTTAGATAAGCATGGAGGATCTCTACCTCCTGGAATACCGACAAGGACGGAGGATGAAACTCGACTCGAGTCAGCTCAACGTCTCTCAAAATCTTAGGATTGCACTTGCTGTTCATACTCTACTTGCTTTCCTTCTTAGGAGGAGTTTTCGTCGTCGAATACTTTCTAACGATACAATGGGGATAACCTGGAAATGCTGTCTCATGGCGCAAGTGGGCGGACATAAATACCGAAATGGGGTAGCTCGCTTTCACACTTCCTTCCAAAAGGGTTAAATTTAAACATGTCGCTGACAAAAAATGATATACATGTACATGTATATCACTTTTATAAGTCCATTTCTTTTGAAAACAAAACGGAGTCCTCCTTCACAATCTTGCCCGATGAAAACAAAGTCAATCTTGTTCTTATATTCATTCAGTTTCAGCTTCTCGCGAGCCCACGGTTGCTGACAGCGCAACATAATTGGTCCACGCAGGACGCAATTTGCTGCTCAGTCAGCAAGTCGCACGGTTTCCAACAATATTGGTCAGCTTCAGTCTACCTGCTACCCAAGCAGCACAAACTTCGGCTCAGTAAAATTCTCAGCTCAAATGTGTTAGTCAGTGATCGGAACAAATAATTATAATATAATGACTTTGGTATTATACTGACGGAATAACGGATTATTGAAAAGCCGGGCAACCCGTACAATATGCAATTGGCCCCGTAATAAGTATATTAACTTTTTACCTTTCGTATCGGTGATTGATGACTAGAATGACTGGTTCCGGGGTGCGTTGGCAGCTCAACTCGGTCCGGTGTGCTTCTCTCAATCATGCATTCAGTTTGATTTTCGACTTCAACATCCAAGTATCACATCCAGCTCGCGTCAGATCTCGCGGTATTTCTTCGCTGCAGCATGGTTCAGCTTAGAGAAGTCGTAGTCCACCGCTGTCGCAACACGCACTGCGACCTCCATCTTCGCCTCGTCATCATTTTCTTCGTCCAGGTTTTCATCCTGTATTTTTCTGCCTCGAGTTCCGCTATGAGTCTCTCTGCCTCGCGAATCACCTGGCGCTGCTTCTCCTGCTCCTCCTCTTTCAACTTTAGTCGTCCCAATATCGCTTCCTTGTGCACCATCCTTTTCTTCAGTGATTCAGCTTCAGCCAGGCAGATGTCAACGGTTCGCTCCAAATCGCTGAGTGCAGTCTTCATCGTGGCCATTTCCTCTTCAGCTTGATAACGTCGCTCCATAATACCATTGAAAGCAATTCGATCGGTGGAATTAGGAGTGTTTGAGTTAGCAGCGCTGTCAGGTTTGATGACATTCACCAACTTATTTCGCTCCGATCGCAACTCCTGGAGCCTTTGGAGCGGGCTCGTGCCCAACACCACCTCCGCGGGTTTTGGGTTGCTTTGGATTGCTCGGTCAAGGGTTTGACTCTTCTCCTGCAAAGAGTCGTTTATGCCCCGAAGTATGCCACAAGAAGTTTCTGCACAATCGAATTGAATTCCATGATCTTGCGATAAGCCCGGGCGTGAGAACGGTGTTTCGATGTTGGTTTGGTCTTCTTTTGGTGGGATATCGTTAGCAGGGCGTTTGCCGAGAGAAAATGAACTCCAGTTTACCTGAAGATTTGCCTTTTGATCCAAGCAAATTCCGCCTTTGATCTCTCCCTCGAACCGATTCGAGCACAGCAACGACACGTCAACCATCTCCGGGAATTTCCTCATGAGCTCAAAAGCCCAAGCTGCAGAGTTAGATGCTAACCCCAAGTGATACGATTGTCAAGGTTTGTTGTCATGAGCTAGCCGGCCCAAATCTCAGGGTTCCGTGACAAAGCTGCATAGTTGATCGCTGTTGGATGTTCCTTCAACAGAATGCCTGCCCAGTCAGCAGTATTGCCCGATAAACCTTCGCTATCGATCCTTAAAGGGTTTGCCTTCAGTTTTCACCAGCCCGATTTGCACGATTCCCCGATAAGGCGGTGTAGTTGATCCACGAAGGGTGCTTTTTAAGAGTTTGCCCGCCCAATCTGCCGAATTCTGCGACAGCATCACACGATCGAGTTTGACAACTTGCCTATTCTTGAGCCCCAACGTGATGTTAGCCTTATCAATGGAAACATTGCGAGCATTCGCGTTTGTAAGAGCATGATGAATCAGTTCGCCAGCCCAAGCCGCTGTGTTATGTGACAACATGCGATAGTCAATGTTTTGTGGACTGACCTGCCCAATCTGCTGGGTTGGCCGACAATGCCATATAGCTGATTCGGATTGAGTGCGTCTTGAATAATTCGTCCACAAGCTCACCGGCCCATTCTGCTGGATTTGCCGACAACGACATGCCGTTAATCTGTTGGAAGTTTGCCCTCAGACGTTCACCGGCCCAAGGCGCAGGATTCCTTGACAATGCAGCAAAGTTGATCTTGTCAGGGTGTTCGTCCAGCAAGATGTCAACCCAGTCTGCGGGGTTTCCTGACAACGCCCAACTGTCGATCTTCTCAGGAAAAGCCTTCAGCACCTCGTAAACCCATGTTGCTGGGTTACCCGACAATGCCCAACCATTGATCTTGTCGGGGTGCGCCTTCAGAATTTCGGGAATGCTCTTGTAAATGGCCATTGTAGATGATCACTGGAGATCGATGTGGGGATGGTCGATTTAGCGAATGAAGGTTCCTCGTGCAGTTGACCGCAGGTCGGTAAACCTCAGAAGGCGCACACACAATACCGTTGACTTTGATGGTTTTTGAACATGCAACATCGCTTATATAAGTTCGTTTGGTGGTGAAAACACATACGTGATGCAGAGCTATGAAAATGTTACGCACAAAAATGCAATGTATAGTGCCTTTTCGAGCTACTTTACTTGCCTTCCTTCTTCTTTGGAGGCTCGATCTTCTCTTCCTTCTGTGGAGGCTCGGTCTTCTCTACTTTCTTTGGTGCTCTGGGAGGCGTTCACCCGGGTTGCTACAATCTAGCAAAGGCTCGATGAAGCCCATCGAAATGGCCTGGAAGTGCTGCCGCCGACGGTACAAATAGGGTAGTAATTGAGGCGGGACCGGCGAGGAGCCCATACCAGTCATGCACTCGGGCCACTCTCCCTTTCCTGACGGTGCTCGACGCTCTTGTCGCGGTGTCATATGTGTCGGAAGCATGTTGAACACGAGGTTCGGTTGCAAAAGCTTGAGTTTGTGCAAGCGGAATGGAACGGGGTCCACGAGCGAGCGGCCGTTTACGTACAGCAACTCGGCCGGGGCACTAGCGTCCAACGTTGGGTCAAAGTGTGCCAAACTGCCGCAAAGTGTGTCTGGGTGGCGCTCCATGTCCTCGTTGGGTGTGGTTGATACAACACTAGCACCCCATGGAGAGAAGAAGTACGGTGTGTGCGAAAACTCGTACGACAACCAGAATGCTTCCTTGTCACCCCTACAACGTCAAAAAGCAGTGTAAAAGTTAGCGTAGAGTAGAGATCAATTGCAGTGTTGCAGGGACGTACCAGGAGAACTCGTAGATGAAGCGGTGCTCTGTGATGAGATACCACAGCACATTCATGGCCTTCTCCGCGTCGCGCTTGTTAATCAGTAGCATGGATGAATCCTGTTCGTGGGCAGTCTTGCCACGGTAGGCAAACGAATTCTTGAAAGTTGGGGACGGCTCTGCGTACTCGAGCTTGAAGCGCTTGTAGTCGAATTCCTTTAGCCACTGGTGGAGGTAGATCGGGCCTTCAAGGTTCCCCTTAGCGTTTGTCTTTCTCTTGTTTAAGTATTGGTTGTTGTTGATAACGCGGTCGTAAAGAACACCGTGCCGTGCTTCTTGTATCCTTCATTTGTACGCAGCGCGGCAGGATCCTTTAGCAATACAGCATCCGCATCCAGGAAGATAAGTTCCTCGAAGCTGGTGTAGTGCACGGCGAGAGGCTTGATCCAGTAGCTCTGAAAGGTTTTTGCCATTTCATCCGAGAACACCTTCTTCATAACGTATCGCTCACACAGATCGACGACCTGAATGTTGTCGTCAAGACCAAACAGGAGATCAACTGAGGGTCTAGTGAGATCGTGGCAGTGGTGCACCTCGATTGGGTCATTGTTGCCCAAGCAGCGCAATTCGCGGATCAACGAGATTCCCAGCTCTAAAATACCATCGTGCAGGCACATGAGAATACCCTTCGAGTCCTTCTTGACAGCTTGACGCGGCTCAGGGAGACGCTTCGGTTTTACGATGGGCTGCTCCGTAGGCTTCTCTTCTGTATTCTCGGCAGGTTTATCAGTAGCCTTCTCTGCGGGTTTTTCCGTAGGTTTCTCGGTCGCCTTCTCTGTCGGCTTGTCTGCAGGTTTGTCAACCGGCTTCTCTGTTGGCTTATCAGTCGAGTTGTCCTCGACCTTCTCCGCTGGTTTTTCAGTTGGCTTCTCCGTCACCTTCTCGATTTTTTCCGGCTTCTCTGTTGACATTGCTGTCGGTGTTGGCGACGCCGATATCGTCGGCATTTCCGTAGGTTTGGGTATTGTATCAGCACCAAGTTCCAACGATACTGATGCATCTACCGATGAGGACGAGGACGAGGCAGTCACAGTCGACCAATTCTCCGCAACAGGTTCAATGTCAAGGATATCGGACTCCAGTCCTGCAGCCGCCTGGGCGGCCAAAGCCATTGCGTCACGAGCATCTATACTTCGAATGCTTCCCCTCCCTCCGCCATTCACATCGGTCGACACAATTACATATTGCCGCGAGATGGAGAAAACGCTGCACAGCAGCATGAAGGTTCCCAGCGAACGGATAAACACATTCCCGAAGAATCGGTTCTCGCGCAAGCGGGTACCCCACTCACGAGCCATCAGAACGTCAATCTGTCAGGATACCAAGGTGCTGGAGGGTCGGGTTTTCGAAGAGTGACAGCTCCGGAAGACCTCCATGCTGTCAACGCCATCACTATCAATAGTGGTCATGCGACCGAGCAATTTCGAGACAACCGCTCACGACCAACCAGCCAGCGCTATGAGATATCGTGTGCATCGGCACACGGAACCCCACAGCATCTTGATCAGGAGTTTCGAGTGGTGTGTGGATTCTCGTCCGTTTTGCACGCGTGGCTCATCCCAATGGCGCCGAACTACCAAACCACCTTCGCGAAAATTTAAATGCGACGATGCGAATCAAGACGGCCACCTGCAGGTCTCGCATTCTGCCACGCAAGAGCTCGTCACGTGAAATGAGTTTGAATTTATATGTTGGAGGCAACTTACGCTACTTGGATGTATGAATCTTGGCACCGGTGCCCTGCGATCGAGAAGAGGTTCGTGACATCCGTCAGTTATAGATGCAGTTGCTAGATGAGGAGATTAAGCCTGCTGGAAGCCACGAGCCACGCCCTGCTCTTCGGCCTGCTGGGAAGCGAAGTAGTTGAAGATCTGCTCGAGCGACGTCTGCGAGACGCTGTATTCACGAATGTACATCTTCTTCTTGGCATCTTCAATCAGCGCAAATACCTTGGACAACCGCAGCTCGTCGTTGGAGCCACGCAGCTTGAACCGGCAGAAGTCATTCTGACGTTCCATCGCCGTAACGCCACCATGGCTGAAAGAGTAGTTGAGGAAGCCCAGCAAGGCGTCGAACCGAGTCTCCTCAAGGCACCACGACAAAAACGCCTCAGCGCGAATATACCCGTCACGCTCCATCACGGCAGCCAGACCGTAACCAGTCGGGTGAGAGGCCACGACGCGCTGGGCAAGGTCGGGATCTCCAAACGATCTGCACTTCTCCTCTAAATCAGCGGGGGTGACAATTTCATCACTGCCACCAAAGTGCTGCTGCACCAACTCGTCCAACTCTTCTTGCGTAGGATTGGCTAGCTTCACGTCGAAGGCGAGACCATCACCGAAGCGAGATTTGAGGTGCTGGACACTTCCCAAGCAACGCAGACGACCGCCCACCATAATACCAACACGAGAGCATAGCGCCTCTGACTCTTCCATGCTATGCGTCGTCAACACGATCGTGGAATTCTTACCACGAGTCGAGATGTCGGCAATCACATCCCACATGAAGCGGCGAGACACTGGGTCCATGCCAGTCGACGGCTCATCCAGGAAAATAATGCGCGGGTTACCAATCATGGCAATGGCCACCGATAGCTTACGTTTGTTACCTCCGCTCAAACTGCCAGCCAGCTTGTTCTCGAAATCGGCCAGATTTAATTGGTCGATCTTGTCCTGGACAACATTTTCCAACTCAGAGCGAGGCACCCCTTGATCGATGCGAACAGCTCGAGATGCTCACGGACCGTCAATAATTCGAAAAGTGCATCAAATTGAGGGCAGTAGCCAATCTGACGCCGCACTTCAATCTGCTGTGTCAGGATATCGAACCCGCCAAGCGCAGCCGTACCGTGGGTCGGAAGCTCGTCGCCCGTCAGCATCTTCATAGTTGTCGTCTTACCGGCACCGTTAATTCCAAGGAAACCAAAGCACTCGCCACGCTTTAGACCGAACGAGAGGTTGCGAACAGCAACCTTACCACCCCGATACACTTTTCGAAGGCTCGCGAGCTTAATAATGTCTTCATCTGCCTCACCACTGGCTACACGTTGAGCTTCCTTCTCGACATCAGCGTCTTCGTCGTAAGGCTCGTCCTGAACATTGTCGCTGCCACTCATCCAGTCCTTCACCTTAGGAAACGTCATTGCGTAGTCGATTCCTACAGCTAGCAGTCCATAGAGAATAGCCGTGAAAACAAGTAGATCATCTCCCAGCCCATCAGGTCTGTGCTGAACGGGCTTGTCTTGGTATCGTCGCTCTCACGGATGGTGGAGAGCTCATTTAGCACCAAATTCAACAGCCCGTACCCGAGATTGAAAAGCGGAGAGAGGCGCCAGAAAAATACTAGGACCGCATTTACGTCCTTGGTCGAATCGATCACATCCAAAATAAATGACACCACCATGAGAACCACGCCAATGATGAAGTTGATCATAATCGTGTACGTTTGCGACGAAGCATGCTCCTTGAACAGGTACGACAGGCAGTACGTGAACGGGCAAATTGCTAAACCAAATAAGACAAACATGACGATCACAGACGGGAACGTTTCCGATGTGCAACTATTGCACGCGGAGCTGCCAGTCATCGAATCGATACCGAAGGCCTTGATCATGATGATTGCTGCTGCGCACGGAATCAAATACAGCAGAAAGTCCCAGATGAAGTTTGAAAGCCAAAAGGCACCAAGTGATACACCTGACACAAGTTGCTGATGCTTTGAGTTGTGGTCCGGTTGCTTCTCTTTCACCAGAAATGTCACTATTGACGCCGGATAATACGTGAAGGCAATGCAAATGAACAAGCATGCCGTGAAAGCCAAGAATGAACCGAACAGGGCCTTCGTATCAGCGGTCAATGGCAACGGATGGTTGTTCACGGCCAGATTGACATTCGACGTGTCCGATTCACTCGAGTTAGCCGCAAAAAAGCGATAGATGGTCTGGTCCATCAACGCCTTGAAAATAATAGCTCCGTGGGTGGAAGTGGTGTTTACGAACATGTTGTAGCCAAACAGGTTCTTCTCACTATCACCATGCACCAAGTAAGCGCCGTACTGGCCCTCCACAGTAGGCGTATCAACTCCATATCCGCGGTTGTAAACTTCTTTGCCGAGGCTCAGACCATAGCCGGTGGCACCGGTGGTGTTGACTGCAGGATTTGTGTACGTCACGCGGAATACCGTGGGCGAGCTCGAGTTAAAGGCTGGCTCCGAAAGTGCCAGCGACTTGGTTGATACGTCGGTGAAATACGAAGACCCCATCGCGTTGCTGCACCACTGGTCTTCAGTCGTGCCAGGCTGGCAAAAGTATGGTGTTGGGGTCTCATCTCCCAGATCGAACGCATTAGTCGTCAATAGCAGGTTCGGGTCATCGTTTGTGACACTGGTTCCTTGCAGAAGACCCAACCCAATCAGAAGTAGCAGAACCGGAAGGGCCAAGCTGTAGAAAATCATCTTCTTGTCCCGTTTGGCGTAGCGGAATCGTTTGAGAATCAGTGCCACCAGGTGCGTCATGAAATAAGATCTGGTGGGTTCAGGGATACCTCCGCCTCGCTTGATGCTGTAGGGCTAGATGCTGGGGTTTCCGAACGTGCACGGTTGCCAAGCGTGTGCTGGTTGCTGTGATCATCTGCTTCTGCCACCTTGATGAACACCTCCTCCAGCGTAGTCACCGATACACCGTAAGACAGCAAACCAAGCTTACCAAGGTTGTCGTCCATGTCAGCAAACATTGATGCAAATGTTGATGAGCTCGCCAATGGCAACTGGAATGCGATCTCACTGCCGACGTTGCTCAAAAGCTGAGCTGAAGGCACTCGAGACGTCACAAATCCAATCACCTCACTGTCCTTGCACTTTTCGTCATCCTTAACTAAGGTCAGGTTGTAGCCGGCGCCAAAGCGGTTCTTCAAAAACAAAGAGGAACCGCAGCAGCGCAGCTCACCCTCAGCCATGATCGCAATGCGGTCGCCCAAAATGTCTGCTTCGTCCATGAAGTGCGTCGTCAGCACCATCACGCGGTCGTTGCGGTTGCTTAGCAGGATTTCCCACGTGCTGCGACGACTGTACGGGTCCATGCCCGACGTGGGCTCATCGAGGAACACCAGTGAGCTGTCTCCCAGCAGCGAGACAGCTACCGACAGTTTGCGTTTCATACCACCAGAAAGCTCCGTTGATTTGACGTGGCGCTTCTCCGTCAATCCAACATTGCGAATCTGTTTAGTGATGACACTTTCTAACTCTTGTTTTGTGTAGCCCTTAATACGACCAAAGAAGAGGAGGTGCTCTTCTACCGTCAGTTCCTCAAACAGAACGTCGTGTTGGAAGCAGAGGCCTAGCGACTCGCGAATCTCATCCAAATCCTCTGTGATAGATAGTCCACGGAAAGTTGCGTCACCACCCGATGGAGCAATCATACCAGTCAGCATGGAGATCAGCGTAGTCTTGCCAGCACCGTTGTGCCCCAGTAGGCATGTGATTTGGTTCTTGTACATTGTCAGATTCAATCCTTGCACTGCTACCTTTTCTCCACCGGGAACAGGGAATACCTTACGCAATTGTTGTACCGACAACACGTCTCCTCGTCGTTCCTGTTCGCGGAGCTCCGCGTTTACCGGCTCAAAATTATGGTTCACATCAACGACGACATTGTCCAGCAAAGCTTCTGACGGGTTATCCGAAAGCATATTTGCCTTCAGCGTCTCGCGGGCCTTTCGACGGTTTCTCCAGTATGACGGAGACACAGGGAAGTACCATTTCAACGTCGTGCCGTGCTCCTTTGGAATCACCTTCTCGAAGTACAATCCAAGAAGCGTGTACAAGACAGTGTCGATTGCAAACATCAACAAAGCGCTGCTGAAGCGGAAGTTGTCACTTAGTACGCCAGCGTTGGAGAAATTGACGCCGGTTCCTGTTGCCTCGAGGTTCGACAGAACCGTCACACAAGCGATAGCGCAACCGGTGATAGAATACAGCCAGCCGTCTTCTGGTTCTCGGCTGTCTCGGTTGTGAATGCAGCCGAGACGAAGTACATGAGGAAGAAGAGCACCATGCCAACAAATGCTCCAACTCGAGCGCGACTGAAGAGGGTACTGATCAAGAACCCGTACGCCAACACACTTAAGCTGAACAAAAGAAGAAGAGGAAGACCAACACCACTGAGCTGTTTGCGAAAAGACCAGCCATTCCCATGAGTGCCTGGAGCACTGCACCGACAAACAGGATGAGAGTGTAGGTCATGTACCACGACACGACAATGGCCTTCTCCTTCACACCCAGGATCTTCATGTACTCCCGCAGGCGCAGCTCCTTCTCCTGAATGAGCACGACAAGAATTCGCGAAATGGCGTACAGGTACGACAAGATGAACACGATGGCGAAAACATCCGACACCTGGTCGTAAAATGGAGAGCTGATGTACTCCTCAATAGGGAAGGGTGCAACAGATGCCCCCAAGTACGGTTGCGGGGCTTGTCGCAGTGGCTTCAACAGCGCTTCCAACGTCTCATTCGTGAAGTACTCTCTGACGCTCGAAAATGTTGCATCGCTTCCAGCAGTTTCCTGAATGGCGTACTCGATGATAACATCGTTGTCCAGAGACGACAACAAGACGTCGTCCGTCTCGGTCGACGCCTCTGCGGTGGTTTGCGGTCGCTGGCACTCTCCAGTCGTGGTCTTGGTAGTGGGGTCCCATTCAGGCATACAGGAGACAAACCGTGTCACCAAGGTCTGCAGCGTCATAAATCCCGTGATCGTGTACCGCGTGTAGTAGTCAATATTGATCGATTTCTGGAATGGCGAGATCTGCGGCGGGTCACCGATCGTCCTGGGAATGAGTCCAATCGCTCCTCTCCGACCGAGTGTCGAGTTCAACCGAACGGTGTACTCGAGCGAATCAAACGATCCAATCCTGTCGTCGTCGGGGTATGTGTCGAACACAATTCCGCCGTAGATATGTGGGTTCTCCTGACTGGAGGCGTAGTCACTCCCACTCACATAGTCCTCCAGCTCTTCCTCCGTGTCGAAAAACTTGACGCTCTCCTTTAGCGACGGGAACACCGCCGAGGTGCTCGTGTTGCGCAAGTTAATGCGCGGGTACCACAACTCCATGGTCTGCATAAAGTACTCCCTCGTGAACGTGTTATCGGGCGCGATGGCCAGTTTATAGGGCGCCACTTTGCCCTGGCACGTTGTGGGCACGGCGTACTCGGAGGTGGGGTCGGTGTCCACCAGTCCTTGCGACGTTACGCCCGTGGTGCAGTTGGACAGGTCCGAGGCGGACAACTCGTCCATCTTCATGCCGTTGCTGATGGACAAGCTGCCCATGTAGAGCAGAATGCCCCATAGTGACGTTTCGTGCATATTGAACTTGGGCAGCGCGGCTGGGACGCCCGACAGCGTCGTGCCAGACGTCTGGAACAGATTGTAGGACGTGCCGAGTGTGTCGTCACCGGTGACGCTCTCGTCGTCACTCCAGCCCATGGGGACGGTGACGTCGTCCACCAGCGTCTTCAGCAGCCCCATGATGAGGATGAAGATGCAGGGCAGCGCCACTTCCATGAAGGTGGCGACCGGGTGGCGGCGCTTGAGCGTCCAGTTCTTCCAGAGCAGCGTGCGGATGAACAGCCACGTGGTGCGGCGCTCGGCCAAGGGAGGGAGGCCGATGGCAGCTTCTTGTCCTGGTCCTTGGTGGACAGCATGGCGGTCGGGGACGACAGCCGCGCCTTCTCCATGGGGCACTTGTGCGTCAGAGAGTCAAAGCGATTGTGAAGACGGTGGCGATGTGGTCGGAAGGCAGAGTGGCGGCTCAATTCAACAACGGGCCAGTTCTGAAAAGGTGCATACGGAAGAGGAATTCCTATAAGTCAGGAGACAGGTGCTGATTCTGCTAAATCTTTTAAATCTAATGTTAGGCAATCTCTGCTGGCATTTGCAGTCGTAGCCTACGAATCAGGGATCCCGACAATATCATTTATATCGATTTCCGGAAGCAAGGAAAATACGAAACGTTGTCGCATCTGGCAACAAGATAAATAAATAACCGCGCATCGATGGTCATCCAAGTACATTATCAGTAAATTAGCAAGCAGCTAAATTCATTTACCACCACCGTCACCCTAACCTAGATGCACGAGCCCACAGTCGCCACATACCAGTACTGCTTGTTCACCTTCAGAAACAGGATCATCTCCAACGACAGAGGGTTCAAACATGGTACTTGAGAGGGTCGGGTTGTGTTTCAAAGGTAGTTTGAGAATGAGATAGTGGGGCCAAGCAAACGAATATCCCCGGTGACCACAAATACAAAATTTGCATTGCCTTCTCAAATTCTAAAATAAATATCTTCAGATCAAAAAATATATAAATACGGCATTTTTAGAGTCATACAAAATATTTTTTTAAGATATATTTATCGGGTTCCCTGCTACGAATCATGCATAGGTACAAATTACAGTGTCTGAAAAATGACCTCTCTGGGATGATGGCTTGTGCGCGAAGGTACTCAAAGCGATATGCACAGCCTCAAAACATCTTGGCTATCTGTTAACTTTTAATACTTCTGCAAGTGGAATCTTTGGGTGATAAAGATCACCAGATATCGTGCACGCATACGAAGTTGTAGACTCGATCTTGATGTCGTAGTCTGCCAATCATTGAAGCCGCTCTCGATGAAGCGACCCGGTAGTTACCGGTAAGTACTGTAGCTACTGACTTATGGAAATTGGGATTGTTAAGAAGATAAAGCTGCAAGTTCAGACATTAGTAGACAAATCCCTCAGGCAAATACCAAAGTGATGCGTTCTTTGTTAATACATTGATCCCGAAAAACCAACGCCGATCAATCTACAGTATTTGTGATTGAGGGTGCTTGATGGAGTTTGGCATCTGCTAGCGAGTTACAGTAATTTGTAGAAAAATGCATAGATGTATCACGACAAGAACAAATACCTCACAGCCAGCTATTTCATGTTGCGAACCTCTATTACACCAGCAAACACTTGTGTCATCGCGACGTCATGTAGCAGTTCATTCTTGCGGGGTAAATAAAAGTCCAGCCGACTTTGTCAAATTGGGTGACAAATATGCACGTTTCGGGAAAAGAGTCCGCCTTCATCTGTAATCATCGTTTGTGTGTGATCACTGCATTTCACTATGCTAGGAAGTCCTTCGTCTGACTTCCTTGACTGCGCACTCTGTGGCATGCCGTGATCCCACGAAGACCGCGTTTACCGCGATTTACCATCATTCTGCGTCAAACGGCAAAAGGCAACCAATCAGCAGCATTTCGTCGTGTTTGACATACTTGACTTGATGAAGAGCTGGAGGTGTGGATGGAGGAGGCACTTGTTCATAATATACCGTAATACACAGCACGATACTAGCGATACTCGCCACAGTCGTCGCCTCCAAAAGATAGGTGTCGCCATTGGCGAGTCGCCAATGGATTTTGCCGTCAAATCGCACACACGCGATCAGTGCGACAAAACATGTATCCTTGCCGTGTGATGAGCAGGGCGCGGCACCGCCGCAACCTCAGCCGTCGCGGCATGTGTGGTAAGGTTCTCAACAATGCCAGCAACGCCCTTCCATCAAATTCCAATCGAAAAAGCACTGTCGCCGATGATTCCTCGACTTCTTGCAACTACGAAGGATTCAAAACCAGGAGATGCATCATGCGTGAGTCATCTGCCAACCAACCTCTTTGGTCCATGCCACGCGGAAAGACGCCGCGGCTGCTGGCTCGCGAACGAATTGGAAATCTGCTGCAGCATGGCCTGCGAAACGCTGTACAATCCACGAATGTGCACACTGCTCCTGGCTTCTTCAAACAGGCAGCTTAAGCTATTACTCGGAACCACTTCTACGAACGGTAAAATCGTTCTAAGGCTCGCCGTCACATTATTGACACTGTACGAGCAAGGCCTGGAGGTAGTGGTTCAATGTCTCGACTCGAGTCGGGTAACTTCACTGCACCACGACTCGAACGTCTTCGGCTCGAGCGAATCCGTCGCATGGAAGCAGCCAAAGCACGTGTCTTAAATTCCAACAGATAGACCGGTGTCACCGGTTCGTCGGCTAACAAATGACGGTCTTGATTTTCGAGCTATTCGGGGCTCGCTGCACATTCAATGTGCAGTTTCCAGCTCGTGCTCTGAAAAGAACGAACATCTACTGTATCCAGCTTGACGTACTCCGTTCGAACGAACATCTACTGCCAGTAGGGGTCACTTGCACGAACACGAACACGGAAAACTTCACGAAGCGCCAACTAGCAAGAAAGCTACGCGTTTGAATCAAAATCAATGGTAAATTGGAAGCTCTACTTACAGAAGCACGCATGGTAGAGCGTGCAGTAGTTAGTAGTGATGCTACCCAGAAGTGTCGATGTATATGAAAACTACCTAACCAGTGAGTGCCCCCATCGTTCAAATCGACTTCGAGTCGCCATCTAGCGAGACATTGGCGACGCCGTTTTGCAGCGCATCCGCCGCATCCTCTGTAGCACCTGCACGAACGACATCCGCAAAGCTTGGGGCATCATCGGCAACCCACGAGAAGCGTGCGAAGAGCTTCTTGGAATCACCGGTGGCACTAGAGCTATCGATGCGGCTGCGTCGTCCCACGGCTTGCGTCGTGAATTCCTCCGAGAAGTACGTGGTGTCAGTGTTACTCATGACGTTAGGCAAGATCGGCGGTTGCACCTTCTTTTGTTCGAGCAAGGCCCAGTCGATTCCCTTGAAAAACGCGTGATTCTTAATGGCTTGCACGCCCTTCACCTGGAACATCGTGGACTTGCCAGAACCAAGGCGCTTGTCCACGTTTCTCTCCAGAAGCTGCTTCAAGATGGAGTGCGTGTCGGGACCGAGCCACCTAGGTAGAGAAGGCTATAAAAGTACATGCGCGTGTGATGCCGGGTTATGTTAAAGCCAAACGGAAAGGCAGCGCACGCAGGAAAATGCTTGCCTTCTCGTTCAGGATCTTCTGGTGCAATTTTTTGCGATTCTTGTGTCGGAACGGCGGATAGCCCGTTACCATCTCGTAGATGAGAGCTCCGAGTGCCCACCAATCCACAGCGTTGTTATATGCCTTGCGACGAATCATTTCAGGCGGCATGTACTCTAGCACAACAAACAGATCAACCAACACATTAGCCATCGAAGATACTGTAGTCACCGGTCAGGTCCGATCAGTAAACGGACCATTCGTGCCGCACATGGTACTCGTCGAGTCGTCCTCCTACAACAGGGCGTGGAGCTCATTAGCACAGCGACTGTTCTCACAGCGAAAGGATCTGCACTCACA
This sequence comes from Phytophthora constricta, assembly GCA_011947335.1. Classification (NCBI taxonomy): domain Eukaryota; phylum Oomycota; class Peronosporomycetes; order Peronosporales; family Peronosporaceae; genus Phytophthora; species Phytophthora constricta. Next base: position 12,617 of record JAAVTI010001362.1, on the reverse strand, counting down.
TCGTGCATCTCCTTTGCAAGGCCGAAATCCGTCAGTCGGATGTGTCCATCCGCACCAAGCAGAATGTTCTCAGGCTTCAAGTCTCTGTGTCACCCACAAAAAACGAGAAAAAACAGTGGAGTTGACTGCTAAAACACCAAATAATTATCACCACAACCACTCAATCTTACCGATGAATGATTCCTTGAGAGTGCAGATGCTCCAGCGCCAGCACCATCTCGGCAGCGTAGAACTTGGCCGAGCTCTCCAGCAGCAGTCCCTCCTTGTGCAGGTGGTGGAACAGCTCTCCCCCGCCACAAAGGGCATGACCAAGTACACGTTGGACTTGGTCTGGAAGGCATACCGCAAGCTAATCAGGAACGGATGGTTGATCTTGGTCATAATGTCCCTCTCGGCCTGCAAGTACGACACCGAATTGTGCTGCACGATGTACTTGTTCGACACAATCTGAAAAAGAAAAAACACACACAGTCCCATTAACCCACACATCACCCCCATTTCACCCAATAACCCCCGCACCTTCATGGCCAAAATCTCGTCCGTCGGAGTGTGTCGCACTTGAATGACCTTGCCGAACGCCCCCATGCCAATGACGCACAGCAGGTCAAAGTCCTGCGGCCCCACTGGGCGTTTGCTGCTGCTCGTGGCGGTGCTTAAGCTGCTGGTGCTGTCCGAGCCTGAAGATCCCGAAGACGCGGAGGATGCCGGCGACAGAGGCGCCACCGCGTCTTCGAGCTCGCTCTCCTTGATGGCCTGCGTCTTCCTGATCAGTCCCTTGAAGGTGAAGCGCCGCGTTGTGCTCTGCTTCTTGGCGGCGCGCGGTGTCGCCGGTCGGGGAGCGGCCGTAAGCACCTGGACAGGCACCTCGGCCGCCGCGAAGTCCTCAGTCTCGGCGCGGGTGAGCGTGGAGGTCATGGCGATGAAGGGGCAGGACGGCTACTGACCAGCAGGTTGCGTTGTGACGTACGCGGGACTGGCTGGCAGACTGTGTACGACGAAAAGAGGGACATTTGGAGCTGTATATAAATATTAGAGAAGGACGTTGTAAGGAAGTTGAAGAGGATGTGCACCGAAACAGACGAATGAGACGGAAGAAGAGAGGACAGAGAGGAGGGGAATTGACCGGGAGATTCAGACACTTAGACGGGAGAAAGGTTTTTCGTAAAGGCTCTGCGCTATAGTGAAATCAAATGGATACTGGTCGGGTACGCAAGCTGGTCCGCGTGAAGTAAGTGAAGTTGCAGGTCCATTATAGTCATAAAGCAAAGATACACCGACTTTGTAACACACGCCGCAAGTTAGAAAACACAGTCAACAACAACACAGACGACACCAGTTTTCGCAGACTGCACTAATAGTGACTGGGCTGTATTCCATGGTGGAATCAGGGAAATGTGTTTTTCACTTCAAGTGGTATTTCGGTACACCGGTACATACCGGTATTTCCAGGCCGTTCTCCAGATGAACGCGTGGCGTTTTCCTCACTTTGAATTGAGAAGCACCACGCAAGCAGAAATAAGGGGTTATCTCCTTCAAGATTGACATACTCACCTGCGGAACTCCCGACCACGCCGGCGCGCCCAGCTCCACGGCATCCAGGGCTGACACGGATTCCTCGGATAGTGAGACCCCTGCGGCGGCTGCTGCTGCTCCAGGTGTCGTTGATGTCACTGGCGCGGACGACGCGTGGTCGGCGACGTCAGTGAGGCGTACGGCCGACTCCGCTCCACTGTGCATGAGCAAGCGCGCGTTGCCGAAGTCCGAGGCCCGTAAGGGCAAGAAGAAACATGTGAGGAGCCCTGCGGCCGCAGTCGGCACAGCTGCACCGAGGAAGACCCCGAGCAGTGGCAACCACGACTCTGATTCCGACTTGGAGGAGAAGCACCCAGCACCACCGGCGAAGAAGGCGCTGAAGGCACTTGCAAAGGCCAAGGCGAAGGTGGTCAAGGCAATGGACGCGTGAGCGCAAAATTTATCGTGAGGACGTGCCTTTTGCTCTTCGCTCGACTACCCCGGACATCCAAACACCGTATTCACCAGGCAGCCAGGAGGCCCCTATCAACGCCGCCGCTACGAACGGGGACGCTTTGATCTTACAGTCCAAGTCGGGCCTACAGCCATTCACAGCTATACCGCTACATCTGACTATACAGTCCAGGCCGACCATACAGTCCAGGCCGACCATACAGTCGCCCACGGACATACAGCCAGTGCCGGCCATACAGCCGGCACATTCATTATGTCCATCATATACAGCGCCGGTTCTACCGACGTTACAAGATGTTGCTCAATTTTTTATTCAAGAAGAACGCGTCAAGTGCTCCAGTATGGTGTATATAGGAGGCGCCTCGGTCGCCGGAAGCAGGGGGCCCTTCTGTTGATCAGCGCGACGAGCACCTCGTGGCAGGAGCAGCCAAGTCGAACGCATCGCACCACGCTCAAGTCACCTACGCCCTGTCGTCAGCATTAAGGCCGGAGCCGATATGCACGCAATCGCCCGCGCGAGAAGCAACCTATTGCAACAGACATGGAGGGCCACGCTGGCTCAGGCTCTGACGAAGTTGGGCGTCACGCTTCCACGAGACATTCACCCGCTATATCGCTCGGGAATACAGGTCCCGAATTTCTACTGGACACCACACTCCAGAAGGCTTTATCCGGATACGTGCGATGGTCAGATGGTTTACTATCAGCCTTCGTAGAGTTGGTGCGAGGGCAGACTGCGAGCGACTACTGACCAAACAAACACATGGTGTCGGCGCTGCTGAACAAAGTGTGCAAGGGGTAGGAGCATTTGGAAGAACTTCAGAAGATTGTTCGAGGGGGTGTTGAAGTGCGACTGAGCAAAACGTCACCGCGACAGTTACAACGCCCGCCAAGCCATGGATTTACGAGGAAACGCCTCAACGTTCTTCGTAAGAACATCCGCAAGGAGCAGGATGCCGGGCGGTGCTTGGTGCTCGACAGGGACCTCCTCAATGTAACGGGCCGTTCCCCGCACAAAAGTAGGTACACGCCACAGTCCGATTGGCTGTGACGTGGCGCTATGTCATTGAACAGTAGTCGCCCATCTAGGTACATATTAGCCAATTAGCGTGCAGCACCCCAATTGGTGGCTGGCAGCTAACTTAGGCTAAAAATTCGGTTTTGCGACCGAACTTAAATATCACTCAGTGTTAATTTTGCTTCTAAACCCAACGGGTCTCGGTCTCAAGCCCAAGACTGTGCTTCCTCAACACCTCGCGAGAGCTTACGTAACGGCACGCTTTGGCCCCACTACACTCAAGCAATGACCCGATATTACCATCAGTCTGGTGACGACGCAAACGTTACAGACCGTACGATCCACGATCTCTCGCATCCAGAAGGCTGAATAAATGATTGGATGGATTAGCAGAGCGTCGTTAAACCTGAGTACAATCATTGCGATGCGCTGGCGGCCGAGATCTTGATGTCGAAGGGAGAGCACCCTGACGCGCCGATCTGTCTGATGGGCGGCGACGTTGCGTCGGCTTTCCGCAACATCAGCATCCACAGCAGTAGTGTGTACCTGTTTGCGGGACACATTGAGGGGGACGACGTCATCGTGATCGAGCCCTCCGCACCGTTCGGTTGGACCAGTTTTCCAGGTTTCTACGAGATTGACGGTGGAGCCATAGCTTATGTTCACGGTTCGCATACCAACGACCTTTCCCTGGCTAGTTTCTTCAAGTGCCACTGGGTTGACGACCACATCAACGTGTCTGCAGACATCGGTACATCCGTAGCGACGCGGACCGGTCTCTTCGGTTTGCCCTGGTGGCCGTCCTGGGTGCAGACGCCGTCAACACCAAGAAGTTCACTGACTGGGGCACAAGACAGCCCGTGCTTGGCCTCGAGTTCGACTCCGTTGCGGAACAGTTTCCATGCCGGCAGATAAAGTCATCAAGGCACGGGGACTTGTGGCAGCTTCCTACTTTGCTGGGTCACTATCAAGGAAGGCCTACCGGTCGCTGGTGGGTAGCCTTCGGCACGTAGCTACGTGCATCCATGCGGCGCGACCATTTCTCCAGCGCTTACGGCAGCGGGAAAACCATCTGAATCGCTTCCGGACATTGTGATTAATATGGATGCGTCAGACTACGGGATCTGTGCGTTGGACGTCTCGTCGCAGGAGGCTCTCACGTATCAATTCTCGGACTGCGAGCGCAATCTAATTGCCCAGTTCGAGGACGGCGCGCCGAACGGGTTCGATAAAAACTTCCGCGAGCTGCTGTCGTGTGCATTTGCCGCCCATGTTCGGGGTTCTCGATGGGGCTGTGTTCCTCGGAATGGTCGTCCATGTCATGTTCAGTTCCGTATCGACAACACCTCTGCCGTGGCATGGCAAAATGATCTATCCTCTCGAAACCCGCGCGCACAAGTGATCATCCGACTCCTGAGCTGGTGGAAAACTTCGTTTCAGATCCATTTCGCTGCGTCACACGTGGCTGGTGCCGACAAGAATCGCGCAGACACAGGCTCCCGCATTGCCGCTAACTCATCAAATGCAGCCAAATTCTCATCACTAACTCCTGGCTGGTCGCAGGTGTTACAGACGGTCGATATTCAGGGTCTGGCCGACATCTGGCTGCGTATCTCCGCGCTCACTCCCGACTCCACGTTTAACTAGTACATATGATCGCTGACCAAGTGGACGGTTTGGTCACCACGCCACGGTCTCGCACCTTCGCTGACGGGTGTGCCTCTCGCTCACCAAGTGTAGCATGTTTCAGATTTTACTCTTCACGGCTTCCAGTTTGGCTTCGTGTACTTCGCAGTGACTCGATCGTGGCGGTTCTCCTAGGCGTTCGCTACTTCGTCGTGTCAGCCTGTCGCGATTTCCCCGTTGCACACCCGCACATCAGCATGTTTCTCAAAGGAATCAGCCGCCTCGACTCGCCACCGCAGCGAAAAGCACCTGTGGCGATCGCTCTCCTCGAGGCGTCCTTCCACAGCCTCTCAATGACTGAGCCCTTCGAGCAAGCGTTGTGGGGGTCATGTGCCTGGTGTTCTTTTCCTCCTGATGCGATCGGAAATCGTGGCGATCACTGGAAGCTCCTTCAAGTGGTTTGCAGTCCGATCGCAAGACTTCGCAGTCCTGGACGAGGCGGGCCGACCAACGCTTTCACCTCTGAATGCCCAATCTGTGTGTATGCGTCTCGTCGGTTCCAAGATTAACCAAGGTGCCCCCTACTTCAAGGATGCGGTCGCGATCTGGACACCCATTCTCGTTCCAGTATTCGGCGCCCTGATTTCCTCCAGCTAGGAAAAACCTACCTGCCAAGCTTCCGGCCGCAGTGTACCTGGACCGTCACGGAAGCCGGCCTGTATTCCGAGGGCCGATGTTGCAGATGCCACCAAACGAGCTCCGGCTAAGCTCCACGCTATTTCAGCTCGCACTCTCTACGCGCCAGTAGGACCACCCATATGTACCCAGAGATGCACTCACGATTCGGTTTCATGGTCAATGGGTTTCTGATGCATTTAAGACCTACATCAGGTCTGAAAGGAGTGGCCGCGTTGTCGGCAAGCATGGCGGCAGACCCTCGAGGTGATTCCACGTTGCGTTAGTAGGGCTGACTGCATGACGATTTGGGGGCACCGCTATCCTCGTCCCTTATCGAATTGAGCTGATGGCCATTGCATACGCTCCCATTAATGTAACTTTGTTTGACCCCTAGAAGTAGTGGAAACTCTAGGACAGATTCTTGGTGTAGGGTTTGTAAGGTTGAGCAGATTGTAGACCAATTGTAATGGGGCTTGTAAATCCACGAACACATCCGGCGGTTGCTGAATCAGGAAGACTAGGGGAGAGCGTGCAAATCACAAAGTACCGCCCTTGCACTCAACTACACCGAAGCTCCTTCAGAAGCTTCCGCAGCCACTCCACGTATGCCTGTCTTATTATTGCTACTTCACTATACTATACTAACTCCTTCTCAATTCTGGCTATTATCTATTAGCTATCACATCAGTCAATTGCGACACACTCACACCGCTCCTTATCTCGTCCTTGCCTGTCCCAGATGTCATTCAGGACTTTGCTCGGGCAAACCACAAGTGGTTAGCAGCTGTCGTCTTGGGACCAGCATCAAATTGCAAGGGTTTGACGAAGGCTATCATGGCTGATGCAACGCCTAGCATGGGATTTGCAAGACCCGCGATAAGACTACCACCTGTCGACGCCATGGTGCAGCAAATTTCCTCACAAGGGACGTCAGTGCCATCACTATAAGGAAGAGTGGCGGTTGAGTCTGACATTGGCTTCCGCGCCGCCGGCTCTAGTTGATGTCAACCTCGGTAGTCTTACGCTCGGTGAGATCACGGATTTTTCACTGACGAATTCCGTATGACCTCGAGGTAGCGTGGTCTGCCGATACACCAGCTCCGGCCCATGAAACTTCAGCTTTGGTACAAGCTTCGCAAGGTTCGCCTGGTGTGTCGCCGCAACTTGCCGTTGTATCAGTGGCTTCATCGACACCTATGTCTCGACTTCTCTTGCGCCATCGGTGGCTTCGCCAGCAGTTGGTTCCCCAGTGCCGGTCACATTGTCGCCTGTTGGTTCTCCGCGTACGCCGTCGCCTTTGTCCAAACCTGTTGTGACGACAACCGTGCTGTTGGCGATGGGGAAAGCGACTCAGATCCGTACACGGCTGCAGACTTAATCATTTTTCGCAGACGACCACCAAACGTCGAACATTACCGCCGCCTCATGAGCCACCTCCTGAGCGACACCCGTCGGCCCGTAATATCAATTATTTTGATCCCGAAGCTCCTGTTAACCCTGAAGTCTATCATCTGATTCAGAAGCTGATCGATCGCCGGGGATCTCCGCCACTCGTTGCTTATCTCGTCGCACGGGACTGTCGCCCGTGTCAGTTGAGCTGGGAGTGACCTTAAAATGTTCGCCACGTTTCATGGTGAATGAACCAAGTGAACCTGTAGATTTCGTCCAGCTCCAACCTCTCTTTCAATCAGTACTTCGCGAGAAACTTCCGCAGTGCAGGGGATTTCCCGGGTATAGCATCGCATTTCAAAAAGTCAAATATAGCATTTAAATGAATCATCACAATGGTTTTTATTCCTCTGAAACCCCAGTTATATTGGCCCTGTGAGTAGCACTTGTAGATCCCCGCGTCGAGCGCACGGAGTACATCGGAAGGTGCCAGCTTCTCCTGCATGAACAACGAGCGCCACAGGTACTCGTCCAGATACGCCGGCAGTTGAATTTTTTCATGTCGCGCACGGGCTTGATGTACTGGTCTATGTATATTTCCTAGACACTTTCAACGCGGTTCGCGTGTGCGCCGGGCCGGTGTCGTGTGCGCGCCGGTGTCCGGGTCCACTTAGTGTTCAGTGTAGTTGACCCACAGGTGCTGGTAGCGCATGCCTCGTAGAGCACGGGTTTTGGTCAGACTATGTCTTCCATTCGTGGACACGTACAACGCGAACTGGTCAGAAATTATGGTAGTACTATGACACAAAGAGTAGAAAATTGTCAATACGGTAGCAGGATTTATTTACGTATTCCGTCAAAACGCACCTGGGTTTGATGAACTTCTTGATGACCGCGGACATCGTGGGCTTTGTGCGGTCGTCATACTTAAAGATGCCGAAACGAAACACTTGTTCGTAATACCGCCGAACAGCCATACGTCTGGGAAGTGACGGCCACGATTGTACTTGGACTTTTCTTGAGAGAGGTCACGTCGATCTTGACGACCTCCCACTTGCATGGGGCTGCAGAACATCTCCTTGCTGCAAATGTCGAGCCAGAGTGATGCCACTGCGCCACACCGTCGGTGGGCATGCCAACAATGTCGGTGGCCGACGACTGGTGTGCCGCACACCAGTGGCACAGTAGCCGCACCAGCTTGCGCAATGGGAAGCGGCTCTTAGCGAAGACGGGCCCAGTGCGGATGCTCCGCTCGATGCGGCATACGGAGCGGCAACAACACCAGCGCTCCTTCACCGGGTCCAGCCGCATCTGCTGCTGGCACTTGGCGCAAGTTGGTGTCCGCCGGGTCCGCGGTGGCATCGACCACTGAGTCGAACGTGAACTTCTGCAGTGCGGGCGAGGTTGGTCTGGTAAGACTGGAGCACGAGATCGGGAGGGGTGCACACGTGGGGCGGGAAGACATCTTGGTGGCTGGTTGGTGGCTGTGCGGAAGGCGGCGGTTTGTCGAACGATGGAAGCGCTCGAAATTGTGGCGCGCTTCCAGCGACCCGATGCGGGGTCGTATGCGTTGCCGTTTCAATTGGCTGGTTATAGCATTGCTCAATGTGGGTGCAGACACAAATTTTCGGGGTCATATCCGACACCCACAAATTTGAATGTGTGTATGTTGATATTTGGACATTTTTTTTGAAATGCGGGTGGGGAGAGCTGCAGGGGCTTCCGACACAAATCGTTGCTTCCGGTACGCTTTCCTGGCGGCTTGCTACGGAATTAACAATCCTGGTCTGTTAACAGGAACGCTTCTTTACCGCGCAAGGCAATGACTTCCCCGACGGCGTGCTCGCGAAGGATATCGTTGCATTCTTCAACTTTATCCGTCGGAAGGTGTTCGTCCCGATTACGTGAAGTTGTTCAAGGAGTTGATGCCGTCTGACAAAACTGCCGCTGCGACGTTCGCTGTAACGGGGCGTTCCCCGCACAAAGTAGGTACACGCCACAAGCCGATCGGCTGTGACGTGGCGCCATGTCATTGGACAATAGTCGCCCATCTAGGTACATATTAGCCAATTAGCGTGCAGCACCCCAACAGGTGGCTGGCAGCTAACCTAGGCTTAAGTTCGGTTTTGCGACCGAACTTAAATATCACTCAGAGTTAATTTTGCTTCTAAACCCAACGAGTCTTGGTCTCAAGCCCAAGACTGTGCTTCCTCAACACCCAGCGAAAGCTTACGTAACAGTACGCTTTTTGGCCCCGTTACACCTGGTAGCACTTCGTAGTCCTTCCAACGACCACGAACGATGAGCGCGACGACGATTGAAGGGACGTCAGGCGCGCGTCTGGAACATGAGCAGTTCCCCCATCTGACGCGATTTGAGTGGGAGGGGCTTCACCGCCTCTCCAAGATCTCCGGCGAAGCAGTAATCACGGTACTGCTGTCATCGGGGTCGGAACAACAACAACGTCTTGCAGCTCAAGAGTTCATGGCGCGCGAGCTTGCAGACGCACGTCTGCGAGCGACAACTCCTGCGCAGCCGAAGGTGAACAAGGCCGACATCGTCAAACTCGATGTCTCAAGCTACAACGGCGAAGGCACCAAGCGCATGGTGCTGAACCGCTGGTTCTGTGAAATCGACATGGCTGTCGCCGCGCGACAGCTCTCGTCTGCCCAGACCAACTTCTTGATGTCGAAACTGTCGGATAAAGCCAAAGAATGGGCGCTCGGTCGCCGTGTCGCAGATCCGTCGTGTTTCACGACGATGGACGAACTCAAGGACGATCTGCGACTCGCTTTCGAGCCGCCTCAAGACGAGGTTCAACAACGGACGGCCTTCCTGAACCTGAAGCATGGCAAGCGGTCGATGAGAGACTATATCCAGCGCGCTCGCCATCTGGTGTCTTGCATCTCGAATAACCCGATCGACATGACGACGCAGGTTCATGTTTTCGTGACGGGTATGAACGCTGGCTTCCAGCGTTTCTACTTGGCGCGGAAGCCTGCCACTTCATTGGAAGAGGCCTTTGCTACGGCACTCCGTGAAGACTACAGCGTCACGGCCTCCCGAGCGTTCCTGCCGTCGACTCCACATGATGACAACGCGGCGGCGCCGATGGAGATCGACGCAATTGAGTCGAACTCGGCGCGCCATTATACGTCGTCCTCAACGACTTCGAGCCGTGGACGTGGCCGCGGAGGTTTCAGCGGACAGCGACCCATGTTGTGCTATCGCTGTCGCAAGCCTGGATCGCGCGGCAGTGTGCCGCGCGCCGGCTCCCGTGCTCGCCACCGTCGAGGAATTCGACGATCATGTCTCCTCCGGACAGCCAAAAACGGAGGCGACCAGTAGGCGCGGGGTGCCCTACTGGGCAGAGGGAGGGTTTGAGTTCCTTGGTGGCGGAACCCCTCCTAGCCCCGCTGTGCTGTATGCACAGCTGAACGCTACCACATCCAGCGGCGACAAGAGACTGATCGTTCTCAGTCTTCACGTATCGGGCGCCCGGCGTCCCATCCGTGCCCTGCTGGATTCCGGCGCGACGAACAACTTCGTTCGCACCGAGAGCCTCTCGGTACTCCCAAGAGGCCTGCGAGTCTGCGAAGGACCCGGCTCAATGATCGTCAAGTATGCAGACGGTAAGCCGCGGCAGCTGCCGCGTCGAAGTGTCAACTTCGCTTACTCGTTTGATGACTTCTACGGGGACGACGAATTCCTCGTGATCGAATTGGGTGGATCCTTTGATTGCGCCTTTGGGATGCCGTGGCTTTCGCGACATCAGCCGAACGTCGACTGGCTGAATCGCACAGTCCGACCTCGTGACATCGACGTCGAAGCGGTGCTTGCCTTTCTCCGGTCGTCCATCATGGATCCATACTCCATGACACTCGCGACGCACGAAGAGAGCGATGGCCCTTCGTGCACAGCGTGTAAAAGTGTAACGTGTGCCAACTCTAGATCGCAGTGGCGACAGAGTTCGAGTAGTGCGGTTGAGCAGCGGCTCCGCGGAAGAATATCGCGGTCGAGCAGAGGCTCCCGCACGAGAACGTCACGGTCGAGCAGGGGCTCCCGTGTGAGAACAACGCGGTCGAGGGGCTCCCGCTTAAGCAAGACGCGGTCGAGCAGGGACTCCCGCACAAGAAAGATGCGGTCGAGCAGGGCTCCCGCTTAAGCAAGATGCGGTCGAGCAGGGGCTCCCGCACAAGAAAGATGCGGTCGAGCAGGGCTCCCGCTTAAGCAAGACGCGGTCGAGCAGGGGCTCCCGCACAAGAAAAATGCGGTCGAGCAGAGGCTCCCGCACGAAAAAGACGCGGTTGAGCAGGGGCTCCCGCATGAAAGGGTCGCGGCCGGGCAGTGGCTTCCGCGACAGGCGAAGAAGAAGCGACGAAAGCAGAAGAACAAGCATAGGGGCCTCCCCTCGCTCCAAGCACGACTCAGACGCCGGAGATGAGGTCCCCGACGTTGAGGTGCTCAACGTCATCGAGCACTCGGGCGTTGAATACCATCATCGTCAGGTGCGCGTCGCGAATCCTCCGCGATCTGCCTCTGCGCTGACTCAGCTTCCAGGCATGTCTTGGAAGCATTTTCTGCGAGACCTCAAGGATGGCGAGATCGAGCAGTTGTGCTGATCACGACCTCGGGCCCAATCGCCGATGTACCCATCGGTGTTCCTGCTTCCGCCGACTCGGTTGCCGCGGTCAACGCCGTGGTCTCATCTGTCAGCGATACGCCAGGTAAACATGAGCGACCTGAAGGTGCTGAACCCAAGTCAGCACGCGAAGAGCGCTTTGCTTCCCAGTCATGGGAAGCGCTCCTCACCTCAGGCAACTCAGTCTACGACCTCGCCCGTGAGTTCGCAGACGTCTTCCCGGACAAGATTCTGGCCGCGCTTCCTGCTGATCGAGGCGTGCAGCACGAGATCGACCTCGTGCCAGGCGCGAAGGACTGCGTGACGCGGCAGTGGCCGCTTCCTAGGGATCAGGTGCAAGCTATTGATGACTTCTTCGAAGGTCGTCGCCAAGCTGGACACGTGCGGGAGAGCATCTCCCCGCATTCGAGTCCGACCTTCTGCGTGAAGAAGGCCACAGGGGGTGGCGGATCGTCCACGCCTTCAACAAGCTCAACGATGCGACGATCCCGGCATAGACCCCGATCCCACGCAAGGGCATCATCCTCGACTCGATGGCAGGCAGCGAGGGCTATAGCGCTATCGACTTGACCGATGGCTTCTATCAGATCCTATTGCGCCAGAGCCACGTGCCTCTCACAGCGGTGAGCACGCCGAGCGGCATGTTGTGGGAATGGCTTGTCATGCCGCAAGGGCTGAAGAATGCCCCTGCCACCTTCAACCGAATGATGCTGCAGGTACTCCGGCTGCTTCGAGACTTTGCTCCAAGCTACTTCGACGACATCTTCGTGCACAGCAAGGCAGAGCCGGGTCGCTCTGCCGTCGAAGTCCACCTGGATCAGCTCCGTCGCGTCTTCGAGACAATGCGCACAAACAAGTTGTACGCGAACCTGCGCAAGTGTGTATTCTGCGCACCCGAGATTCCGGTGCTCGGCTGCTACGTGAGTAAGGCTGGCGTTCGGGCAGACCCTGAAAAGATCTCGTCGATCTGTTCTTGGCCAGTGCCCAGGAACGTTAAGGAAGTCCGACAATGGCTCGGACTTGCTAACTATCTGCACAAGTACACGAAGAACTTCGCGGCGATAGTCCGTCCCCTTCCCAGCTGCTCAAGAAGGACGCTGAATGGTCCTGGACCTCGGTGGAGCAGACGGCGTTCGACACCGTCAAAAAGAGTATGGCCTCAGCGCCGGTGCTGGCGCTCCAGGATCACGACGAGGCCTTCCACGTTGTCTGCGATGCGAGTGACTTCGCCATCGGATGCGCGCTCATGCAGTTCGACGACGAAGGCCGCGAACGTCG
>JAAVTI010001361.1:0-14469 GCA_011947335.1 Phytophthora constricta | reverse complement strand
CGACATCATCATGGTGTTGGACGCCATGTCCTCGCCCGCCAGGCCGGCGTAGAAGAAGGCAACGCCGGGCGTCATGAGCATCACCAGCGCACTCGACATGAGCATCCACGCCGTGTTGCCCGAGTCGAGGGCCTGGCCGTAGTCGGCGCTGGCCTTCATGCCTTGGTTTCGGTAGTCGACGCACTCGCCCGTGGCCTCGTCCAGATACTGCGAGGCTCGACAGACCGCGGTGGACCCGGAGCTGCTGTCGGCGGAGACCACGCCCACGCTTATAGCCAGCAACGCTGCGGTGACCAGCAGTGCCAGGCTCTTCGTTGCTTTGCCCCACCGCTGCATCCTTGCGGTGGAGGTCGCTCGAATCGTCACCTGCTGCAACTGGTTGTGGAGTGTGCGTGTCAAAGCAAATTGAGGAATGGGTCACCACTGCCACCTCGGCCCAAAGACTGGGCGCGGACGCAGTGGAGACCAGAGACAACAGCCGTCACTGCTGACGGAGTTGAGGCCAGTGGGGTCGGAGATTGGGCGTGTCGAGCTTTGGACGCGCAATTGGCTGCCCGTCCCCGCACCTCCGAATGCACAAACCACTCGCCTCGTCTCGACTCGGCTCGGGCGTTCCACATGGCGCCAGTCCGTCGAGTGTCAAGAAGGTGGACGAGTGCGTCTTGAGCAGCGGCGAGTGCTGCAGCCGCCATTTGCTGCTCGGCCGTGCCATGCCATCGGCTCCGATCCAGAGGCGAGGCCGACGTTGCTGTCCGTTTCCGACAGTTGGCAAGTAAAGCCACGGAGACCTGAACGGTTGGCTGCCAATGCACCAGCATTTAGTCAGTCGCGATGCGCCGCCGGTAGCGAACCGGAATCTCGATCGTGGTCATCGATGCGTAAAATGCGCTTCAAGTTGCCGTGCACCTCTTATGTGTTGTACCCCGTGCATTCCGATCGGTCCCTCTCTCCAGTTCTGGTGCAGTTCAGGTCAGAGGCGACCTGTCAAACCCGATACCGAACGGTCGCGACGGCACAATTGGCAACGAGAAGTTCTATGGCGCGACTCGACTTAATCTCCGACCGCGTTCGCGTTGCACCGCTGCGAGCTCCACACCACCAGAGCCACCTACGTCGGATCTTCAGGCGGAGATTGAGGCGAAGCAGCGACCGAGTGGCACGCAACGCGGCGGGCGAGCCACACAGCGGAGCCCATCCCGTGCCGTGTACCGACTCAGCGTCGGCCACGTCGCGCGACGAGGCGCGCCGAATAGCCAATCAGAGGCAGGCGCCGACATCAAAGTGCATCAACGTTTATCCTCGAGTCGATCGACATGGACACCTTTCTGGGCATGAGAGTTGGTTCGTCCGAGCAGCAATGACTGCCCGCTTGCTTTTAGCTTGGTTTGTCTCTGCTCGACGAGCAAACAGCGCGGCGACAGGTGTCATTTCCGCACGCATTCATGCGAGGCCTGTGACTGCCGATGAGTTATAGCGTGTGGCGTGTAGCGTTGAAGCGTACAGAAGTGGTAGCAGTGGCAACGGCGCCGTGTTTGCGCGAGTCTGCGCGGAAGAAAGAGGCGGCACTGTGCAGTGTGCAGGCTGGAAAGCTGCCTCGGGGCTGAGCGATGTCGCGTTGCCGCTGGGCTCAAGAAGCGTGACTGCGAACTGCGTGGTCAGCGCGCCGTCACCGTCCGAGCTATAATAACAACCGTAGCCTCTGCTCGCCGCGAACTATCGAGATCGTCCAGCGGTGGCATCCAGCTCTTGGTCAAGGACGACGGATGTCGCTGCGCAAGCCGGGTTTTAGCAGTGGTGACCTCGTCAGAATGCCGATCTCGGACAGTAGACGTGTTAGCTAAATAGTATCGCTGGTGCAGTCGGTGCATTGTTTGATGACTCAATAACCTCATCAATGATAAGGTTAATACAATGTAGCATCGAGGCTCTGCTTTAACTGGGCTATAGCATCATTTCACTTGCTGACATTTTCGATGCACGAAAGAGGCTTCACGCATTAGTTACGGGACGATATGGATGGGCTCCTAAAGACTTTGGCCAGCCTCGCTCGCGACAAATCTACACCGACGAAACGAGTATGTTTGAGAGGCAATCAGAGAAAACGAAGATTTGAGTCGATCGATGCCTCCAGCTGGTACACTCGCCACCCAGTTCTCGACAGTACTGCTACCAAAACCGAAGCCACAAGACAAGGCATGCATGCATTTTATTAACAGCTCTGCCATGCCCCTATCATTTACCCCACGATGGTGTCAAGCAAGCACGCAACCATCCAGCCTACTAGTCCGGCAAAGCATACACGGGCTAGCCTAGTTCTCCAGCACCACACGGTAACGGACACGGCCCTCGCGAACCATGTCCAGACCCTCGTTCACCTTCGACATCGGCAGCTTCTGAATGATCGGACGCACGTTCTTCTTCGACGCCAGCTCCAGCATGTCCTTGATGTCCTGGATGCTGCCAATGCAGCTGCCACGCACGCACCGAGCGCGGCACGATGAAGAACGGGCTGAACTTCACGTCATCGTCCGGCAGACCCACCATGATGAACGTTCCGCGCTTGCGAACCAGGCCCAGGTACAGGTTGTACGGCATGTTCTTGGCGTCGGCGGTCAGCATGAGGTAGTCCACCGAACCGGCGGCCTTCTTCTGGTCCTCTTCGTCACTCAGGTTGTAGAACTCTTCCGCACCGAGAGCACGGATCTCCTGCTCCTTGCTGGCCGAGCGGGAGAAAGCAACGGGCGTGGCGCCCAGCGCCTTAATGAACTGGATGGCGACGTGACCCAGACCACCGATGCCGACTACACCGACACGGTCGCCAGCCTTCACGCCCTCCTGCTTTAGAGGCGTGTATACTGTCACACCCGCGCACATGAGCGGCGCAGCCACGTCCGACGGGATGTTCTCCGGGATCTTGAAGGCGTAGTTGCTGTCAAGACGGATGTAGTCGGCGTAGCCGCCGTACGTCTTCGCGCCGTCTGGGTACTTTGACGCGTACGTGTACACACCGTGGTCGCACACGGCGTCCTGGCCATCCGCGCAGTCACGGCATGGGACAGCAGGGTCCTTGTTCAGGCAAGCCCACACCTGGCAGCCCACAGCCACTGGTCTCCGACAGCCAGGTTCCTCACGTCGGAGCCCGCGATCGTCACCTCGCCCACGATCTCGTGACCAACTACGCACGGGTAGTCGGCCTGACCCCAGCCGCCCTCGGCGGTGTGGAGGTCGGAGCCACAGATGCCGCAGTGCGAGATCTTGACCTCCACGTCGTTGATACCGAGCGCGCGCGATTGGAACTGCCAGGGCTTGAACTCGGCCTTGGAGTCGAAGGCGGCGTAGGCGTTTACGGTTCTCGGGGCGGTGGACATGATCTGAAAAGGTTTGAGATCGGTTGTTGTTCTGCTTCGTATGAGGCAAATTCAGGAATGACTCGCTGGATGAGTTGGGATGTTCGAGTGAGGTCTATATGACAATGAGCTGTTAAGAAAATGTCTATCATGTACAACATGATAGACATTTTCGTAGTATTTAGCAGCGGTCATGATTGGTGTGAACACCATCATTGATAGTGTTTATGCATGCAGCCAACTCCCCATAATCGGGGGCCGACGACGTCAGTCACCGTAATCGAGACCCCTAAACCCCTAACGGTTCATGTCTGCCAAAACATCGTCCACCAACCGTCAACATTGTGTTGACGATGGCACCGAGTGCATCGCCGACAGAGGCTCGGATTAGCGGAAAAAAGTGTGTATCAGTATTATTGATACCTATACAGTAGCGAGGTCAGGATTAAAATGTCGTACTACTAGGGCCCTTTTCAAAAGTGAGTATTAGTTTTTAATACAAAAGGATTAATCCTTGTGATAATACTTACTTATCCAGAAGCACTGCAGAGCAGAGCAAACTGCTGAGGTCGCGCCTCCTCCTCGGTTGGGGGCGTAATCGGCGCCGGGGTCAAGTCTGTATGCTGTGTAGTCGTTGATCTGTCCATCGCTACCTTCAGTCGGCAGTCGTGAAGGGTGTAATCAGTTCCGGCGGCAGCGTAGTGTCCTCTTTCGTGGCGGTCTGGTCCACCGATGTGTCTGTTACGGTCACGTACGCGTTGCCCGAGGCATCTCCGAAGGTCATAGATGGCGTGGTGACTGAATCTCTGGTGTTTTTTTAGATCGAAAACATAAAGATCTGATAAATTGGAAGAGAAAACGCTGGAGCGCTATGAGATCTATCGAATAACGGATCTCCGGCGGGGATGCCGTGGATAAGCTCCCGCAGAAGTGAGATGGAACGGGACTGGATCATCAGACTGCTTGTTGGGATGGAATAGCTGCCACTAGTATATCAATCAGAACCTCCGGTGTGCCAAAGTATTAAAACGTATTACATCCAATACAAACCGAAACCTCATATTGATACAGGTAATACAAAATTAGCTTTCAAGAATCGTGGTATTAGCATGAATACATTCGATATTACTACGTAAAAGGTAGAACAGACAATCCTCTTCTTAGTGGTATCCCATTTAGTGATACCCTCTAGTTAGTGCGGTTAGACCCTCTCCCGATGACCGTTGGTATACAAAACCAAGTCAAAACTTCCTCTGACCTCTAGATTGTGCTTTATGATACAAAAACCTCGCATATCATTAACTAGAGGTTCTTAACTATTGAATTCGGCCATTCCGTGAAGAACGTCCGAAGAAATCAACCAAGGACAGTTGCTGTTTACGCCTCGCTTTCTGCCTGACTCCTCTCTAAACGCACTCGGCATCGATCGGAAGCCTATCACTGCCGCGGATGACACGCCCAAAGCATCAGTGTAAATAAAAAGCTTTGCCATCCTCTGCAGTCGCTCCTGTAGTTCCTCGTCAGTAAGGTTTGCGGCGGTCACCACCGTATCAGCCATCTCTTGCATGTCTTCCTCCTACTCGCTACTTCACTCAAGGCTGCCTTCTACTGAAAATGAAGGCACGGAAGCTGGAACGCCTTCTGAGCCCAGCGGGCAAGATAGCTTTGACTGGCAGAGGGGTATGTCATCCTTATGACGACAAATCTACACCACTAGGCATTGGTGAGCCGGATGCGGGTGCTGGATGGCTTGGTGGGCGATGGCATCGTGTGAGCTTTTCAGAAATGAGCTTCGACCAGTAAGCTGAACCACGATGACGCCCCACCAATGTCAAATGTACCTCTTATATGGTACAGTTCTTGATAGTGATACCTCTTGCTAGTGATAAATAGCCTCCTAGGCTATCACTAAGAAGAGGATTGTCTGTAGTGCGAAATACAATACAGGTCTAGCACTTTAAATAATCCGAACCACCCGTGCGTGGTCACGAGATTGTGGTTACGATCGCGGGCTCCGACGTGAGGAACCTGGCTGTCGGAGACCGAGTGGCTGTGGGCTGCCAGGTGTGGACTTGCCTGAACAAGGACCCTGCTGTCCCATGCCGTGACTGCGCGGATGGCCAGGACGCCGTGTGCGACCACGGTGTGTACACGTACGCGTCAAAGTACCCAGACGGCGCGAAGACGTACGGCGGCTACGCCGACTACATCCGTCTTGACAGCAACTACGCCTTCAAGATCCCGGAGAACATCCCGTCGGACGTGGCTGCGCCGCTCATGTGCGCGGGTGTGACAGTATACACGCCTCTAAAGCAGGAGGGCGTGAAGGCTGGCGACCGTGTCGGTGTAGTCGACATCGGTGGTCTGGGTCACGTCGCCATCCAGTTCATTAAGGCGCTGGGCGCCACGCCCGTTGCTTTCTCCCGCTCGGCCAGCAAGGAGCAGGAGATCCGTGCTCTCGGTGCGGAAGAGTTCTACAACCTGAGTGACGAAGAGGACCAGAAGAAGGCCGCCGGTTCGGTGGACTACCTCATGCTGACCGCCGACGCCAAGAACATGCCGTACAACCTGTACCTGGGCCTGGTTCGCAAGCGCGGAACGTTCATCATGGTGGGTCTGCCGGACGATGACGTGAAGTTCAGCCCGTTCTTCATCGTGCCGCGCTCGGTGCGCGTGCGTGGCAGCTGCATTGGCAGCATCCAGGACATCAAGGACATGCTGGAGCTGGCGTCGAAGAAGAACGTGCGTCCGATCATTCAGAAGCTGCCGATGTCGAAGGTGAACGAGGGTCTGGACATGGTTCGCGAGGGCCGTGTCCGTTACCGTGTGGTGCTGGAGAACTAGGCTAGCCCGTGTATGCTTTGCCGGACTAGTAGGCTGGATGGTTGCGTGCTTGCTTGACACCATCGTGGGGTAAATGATAGGGGCATGGCAGAGCTGTTAATAAAATGCATGCATGCCTTGTCTTGTGGCTTCGGTTTTGGTAGCAGTACTGTCGAGAACTGGGTGGCGAGTGTACCAGCTGGAGGCATCGATCGACTCAAATCTTCGTTTTCTCTGATTGCCTCTCAAACATACTCGTTTCGTCGGTGTAGATTTGTCGCGAGCGAGGCTGGCCAAAGTCTTTAGGGAGCCCATCCATATCGTCCCGTAACTAATGCGTGAAGCCTCTTTCGTGCATCGAAAATGTCAGCAAGTGAAATGATGCTATAGCCCAGTTAAAGCAGAGCCTCGATGCTACATTGTATTAACCTTATCATTGATGAGGTTATTGAGTCATCAAACAATGCACCGACTGCACCAGCGATACTATTTAGCTAACACGTCTACTGTCCGAGATCGGCATTCTGACGAGGTCACCACTGCTAAAACCCGGCTTGCGCAGCGACATCCGTCGTCCTTGACCAAGAGCTGGATGCCACCGCTGGACGATCTCGATAGTTCGCGGCGAGCAGAGGCTACGGTTGTTATTATAGCTCGGACGGTGACGGCGCGCTGACCACGCAGTTCGCAGTCACGCTTCTTGAGCCCAGCGGCAACGCGACATCGCTCAGCCCCGAGGCAGCTTTCCAGCCTGCACACTGCACAGTGCCGCCTCTTTCTTCCGCGCAGACTCGCGCAAACACGGCGCCGTTGCCACTGCTACCACTTCTGTACGCTTCAACGCTACACGCCACACGCTATAACTCATCGGCAGTCACAGGCCTCGCATGAATGCGTGCGGAAATGACACCTGTCGCCGCGCTGTTTGCTCGTCGAGCAGAGACAAACCAAGCTAAAAAGCAAGCGGGCAGTCATTGCTGCTCGGACGAACCAACTCTCATGCCCAGAAAGGTGTCCATGTCGATCGACTCGAGGATAAACGTTGATGCACTTTGATGTCGGCGCCTGCCTCTGATTGGCTATTCGGCGCGCCTCGTCGCGCGACGTGGCCGACGCTGAGTCGGTACACGGCACGGGATGGGCTCCGCTGTGTGGCTCGCCCGCCGCGTTGCGTGCCACTCGGTCGCTGCTTCGCCTCAATCTCCGCCTGAAGATCCGACGTAGGTGGCTCTGGTGGTGTGGAGCTCGCAGCGGTGCAACGCGAACGCGGTCGGAGATTAAGTCGAGTCGCGCCATAGAACTTCTCGTTGCCAATTGTGCCGTCGCGACCGTTCGGTATCGGGTTTGACAGGTCGCCTCTGACCTGAACTGCACCAGAACTGGAGAGAGGGACCGATCGGAATGCACGGGGGTACAACACATAAGAGGTGCACGGCAACTTGAAGCGCATTTTACGCATCGATGACCACGATCGAGATTCCGGTTCGCTACCGGCGGCGCATCGCGACTGACTAAATGCTGGTGCATTGGCAGCCAACCGTTCAGGTCTCCGTGGCTTTACTTGCCAACTGTCGGAAACGGACAGCAACGTCGGCCTCGCCTCTGGATCGGAGCCGATGGCATGGCACGGCCGAGCAGCAAATGGCGGCTGCAGCACTCGCCGCTGCTCAAGACGCACTCGTCCACCTTCTTGACACTCGACGGACTGGCGCCATGTGGAACGCCCGAGCCGAGTCGAGACGAGGCGAGTGGTTTGTGCATTCGGAGGTGCGGGGACGGGCAGCCAATTGCGCGTCCAAAGCTCGACACGCCCAATCTCCGACCCCACTGGCCTCAACTCCGTCAGCAGTGACGGCTGTTGTCTCTGGTCTCCACTGCGTCCGCGCCCAGTCTTTGGGCCGAGGTGGCAGTGGTGACCCATTCCTCAATTTGCTTTGACACGCACACTCCACAACCAGTTGCAGCAGGTGACGATTCGAGCGACCTCCACCGCAAGGATGCAGCGGTGGGGCAAAGCAACGAAGAGCCTGGCACTGCTGGTCACCGCAGCGTTGCTGGCTATAAGCGTGGGCGTGGTCTCCGCCGACAGCAGCTCCGGGTCCACCGCGGTCTGTCGAGCCTCGCAGTATCTGGACGAGGCCACGGGCGAGTGCGTCGACTACCGAAACCAAGGCATGAAGGCCAGCGCCGACTACGGCCAGGCCCTCGACTCGGGCAACACGGCGTGGATGCTCATGTCGAGTGCGCTGGTGATGCTCATGACGCCCGGCGTTGCCTTCTTCTACGCCGGCCTGGCGGGCGAGGACATGGCGTCCAACACCATGATGATGTCGTTCGTGAGCATGGCGCTCGTCACGGTGCAGTTCTGGGCCTTCGGGTACTCGGCCAGCTTCGGCTCGCACGGCATCTTCGGCTGGGCGGCCTACAAGAACGTGGGCGAGATGCCCAGCGGCACCTACGGCTCGGGCATCCGCACCTGCTCTTCGCCTTCTTCGAGACGCAGTTTGCGGCCGTGACGCCCGCGGAGCTCAGTGGCGGCATCGTGGGCCGCATGAAGTTCGGCACCTTTCTGCTCTTCGTCTTCCTCTGGACGTCCATCGTGTACGACCCACTCGTGTACTGGATCTGGGCCATAAAGGTCGACGACACGTGGGCCGTCGCGGCGCTGGGCTGGGAGGGCAAAATGGGCGCGCTGGACTTCGGCGGCGGCACCGTCATCCACGTCTCGGCGGGCTTCGGCGCACTGGCCGCCGCGCTCATGGTGGGCAAACGCTTCAACCACGGCGAGCCGGTCAAGCCGCACAACGTGCCACTGGTGCTGCTGGGCTGCACCTTCCTCTGGTTCGGCTGGTTCGGCTTCAACGGCGGCTCGGCTGCGGCTGCAGACGGACTGGCCGTCGCGGCTGCTCTGAACACGCACCTGTCGGCGTCGGCGGGCTTCCTCACGTGGGTGCTCCTCGAATACGCCGTCAACAGGAAGCTCGACCCGTGCGGAGCAGCGTGCGGGGCGGTGGCGGGCATGGTCACGATCACGCCCGGCTCGGGCTACGTCTACCCGTGGGCGTCGCTCATCTTCGGAGCGGTGGGTGCCATCACGGGCTTTGGCGCTGTGCAGGTCAAGAACCTCCTGCGCTACGACGACACGCTGGACGTGTTTGCCATCCACGGCTGCTGCGGCTTCGTCGGCGGCTTGCTCACGGGCCTCTTCGCCACGTCGGACGTGAACCCGAACATCGAGGGCGGCGCCTTCTACGGCCACGGCATGCAGTTCGTGTACCAGTTGGTGGCGCAGTGCGTGGCTGCTTCGTACTCGTTCAGCGTGACGATGGTGATTCTGGTGGGGCTCAAGTACACGGTGGGTCTCCGCGTGTCCGAGGAGAAGGAGATCAACGGCCTCGACGTCTCGTACCACGGCGGCCTTGCCTACGACTACAGCAACCACGGGGCAGTCATGGCAGCGGTGGTCATGGAGTTGCGATGAAGCCGTTCAAGGAGCCAAGTGGCGATTTCAGCATCATGGAGTCACCGGCAGTGGTCACCGAGAAGGACATGATTGAGAGGGTTTAAGAGGTGAGGTGATCGGCGTACAACTGCATACAACTACAACACTAACACATATATCCATAAATTTAAATGAAAGTTGTTCGGTTCGTACATGCGATCAATTCCCAAGGATTTCTGTTCGCTTCCTCAACAAGTTCGTGTCCGCGGACTTCCGAGAAAAGGTCAAGCCTAACACGGGAAATGCTTATCGCCATCGCGAAGAGGTATTGGCAAGCTCACTCAGGCCTCATTCCGAGTTTGCACCTGCGCACCACAAGCCCACCAGCTTCACGAGCACGACCTCCTTTCACCTGAAAACCCAAGATGCAGAGCTCTATCGTGATCATTCTCCTGGCTGCGGTGTTTGCAGTTTGTAGTGGCTCTCATTTGACCACCATGTCGCCTGATATGACCGCCGCCACCAACGATGCAGCGGCTACTACCGACGAAATCCCAATGGGGTCGTCGCTCCAGCAGCCTGGCCTGACAAACACGACAGCAACCGTCACGGGCAATAACGTGGTGATTTCGCGCAGCAACATCCTCGTCTTCAGCGACCAAGACAAGAAGGCGCTGGTGGATACGATCAAGAACATGGTGATGAACCGAGCCGGCGGCAGCTCGCAGGACGACGACGCGATGGCCACGCAGATCGTCGCTCTTCTTGGTAGCAACGCGACGTCAGCTTCCGCCGCCAAGATGATGCCTCAAATCAAGTCCGCGTTCCAGAATCGCGGCAAACCAGGACAGCTGCGCCAGATCGTGGTGAAGCTGGTGGAGATGTCACCCAAGGTGGAAGCAAACGCAGCCGGCAGCCTCGCTGCGTAGCCCAGTCGCCCGAGGCTGGAACAAACAACTCGCTAGGGCGAGTGCTGGACACTGAGATTCCGAAAATGTGCCGTGGTGTACACGCTGGTGGGACCAGCGTTCCGTTCTTCTCAACTTCCTTTAATCCATCGGTCTCTTTGAACCTGCACTTGATGTCGTTGAAGTTGCTCTGCTCCCGTTAGCTCATGCTCCTTTTTGTGATCACCGGCAGATCTCGCCAGTGACGGCTTGCTCGTTTAGCGTACAAACCCACACGGGGGTCAGACAGCGAATCAAAGTGCATGGTGTCGCGCGACGTGGCCGTTCCTGAGCCGAGGAGCGAGGTCCCACGGCCGTCAACGTGTCGCCGCCGATGCGCTGCGGGGGGTAGCAGGGCCCTACTGCAGGGCAGGGCTAGACGTCTTGCCTCCATGCTGGACGTGCCTGCATGGATCGCTATGAGCTTGGCTCCAAATTGACTGCATGACAAGCTGTAAAAATGCTGCTGGGACGAACGCACGGAGCTGAAATGATAGGGTCTCACTATGGCCCAAGTTGAAGTGATACATCCCCACCAAGACCTTCACTTTGTGCGACCTATATGCACCGCCACGCTCGACGTGACACATTGTAGCGGAGACTGTGGTGAGATTCTCTTAGAAAGGGAGGAGCCCCGACCCACAAAGAAGAGAAACTAACTGGCTTCGCGGCCTTCGCGGCACTCTTGGTCTTGGCTTTGACGTGGCAGCAGCTCATTCCTCAATCTGCTGCGGACGACAGTGGCGACTAAGTCGAGAAAGCGAGTCTGATGAGACTCTGGACGATAACCTCCGTGACTCTATTGCTGCTCGCCGCCGTGGCGCTGACCGCGACGGTCTCGGCCCAAAGCGGCTCCGGCTCGACCGTCTCGTACCTGGACTCGCAGTACCTCGACACGGACACGAACGAGTGCGTGGACTACAAGAACCAGGGCGTGAAGGCCAGCACGGACTTCGACCAGGCCATTGACTCGGGCAACACGGCGTGGATGCTGGCGGCCAGTCCACTGGTGATGATCATGACCCCTGGCGTAGCGTTCTTCTACGCCGGTCTAGCCGGCGAGCAGATGGCGTCCAACACCATGATGATGTCCTTCTGCAGCATGGCGCTCGTGTCCATCCAGTTCTGATCGTCGGGTACTCAGCGGGGTTCGGCTCGCATGGCATCTTCGGCTGGGCGGGTTATTACGACGTGAGGGAGATCCCCAGTGGCACCTACGGCACGGGCGTTCCGCACATCCTGTTCGCCTTCTTCCAGACGCAGTTCGCCACCATTACACCAGCGCTATTGAGCGGCGGCATCGTGGGCCGCATGAAGTTCGGGTCATTCCTTCTTCGTGTTCTTGTGGACGTCAATTGTGTATGACCCTTTGGCGCACTGGATGTGGTCGCTCAAGCTGGACGACACGTGGGCTGTTGAGTCCCTCGGCTGGGAGGGCAAGATGGGGTCACTCGACTTTGCTGGCGGCACCGTCATCCATATTTCGTCCGGATTCGGTGGTCTAGCTGCAGCTCTCATGGTAGGTAAGCGTTTTTTTACGACCACGGCGACCCAGTAAAGCCACACAACGTACCGTTGGTCATGTTGGGCTGCACGTTCCTCTGGTTTGGTTGGTTTGGTTTCAACGCTGGGTCAGAAGTTGCTGCAGATGGAGTTGCTGCCACCGCGGCAATCAACACACACCTGGCTACCTCAGCCGGCTTCTTGATGTGGGTTCTGCTCGAATTCAGCTTCTACAAGAAGTTTGATCCGTGCGGAGCAGCCAGCGGTGCTGTAGCAGGCTTGGTTGCTATCACCCCCGGTTGTGGCTACGTGTATCCGTGGGCATCCGTGATTTTCGGCATCGTTGCCGCTACCGCGGGTTTCGCTGGAGTGCATATTAAGAACTACCTGCGCTACGAAGACACGCTGGACGCGTTCGCTATCCACGGCTTATGTGGCTTCATGGGCGGTTTACTAACTGGTCTCTTCGCCACTTCGGAGGTGAACCCGAACATCACTGGAGGCGCCTTCTACGGCAATGGCATCCAGTTCGTGCATCAGCTGGCCTCCCAGTGTTTCTCAGCTGCATACTCGTTCGTCGTCACTATCTTGATCCTTGTGGTGCTGAAGTACACCATTGGTCTTCGTGTGGACGAGGAGAAGGAGGTGAATGGTATCGACGTGTCGTACCATGGCGGCCTCGCGTATGACTACAGCAACCACGGAGACCCCGTTATGGGGATGAAGGAGGGCAGCGCCGAATACAAAACCGTGGAGTCACCACCAGAGGGCAGTTCGACGAAGGAGCCGATCATGGACGTCTGAGGCTGCACGTGCTCGGTGTCGCTTTATGTTTTCATTTCGATAGCTCTCCTTGCATTTCAACATGGTAACGACTTGTGGTTAGCAGTGTCGCGTATATGAATTTTAGGTGACTCAAGCTCTGGAGTGTGCGTTGATTTCGCTGCCCCCAAAGTAGGCAGCGAAAATTTGCCAGCGAGTCCAAGAACAAAACGCATGAATAACTATATTGTGTGCTTACCAGGAACAGGAGGTACGGACAACACCCTGGAGCTTTCTCTAACGGACGTTTAAAGTTGATCGCTAAACCCATTCGTTGGCGGAGGCTTGTCGAGCATACTGCGGACAGACGTAGTCCCACATATCGAACTCGTCGCTGTCTCTACTTCTCCCTCCAGCGTTTGTCGTGGCGTGGCCTGTGTGGTGGTTGTCTCGGCCATTCTCACCCTCATTGACGCTCTCAGTGCTGGTGGGGGTTGTATCTGAAGAGCTATCGTTCAAAGGTACTTCTTCCTTCTCTTTGTCGAGCCCAATCCTCTCCTTTGCATAATGAGGGTGCGGAGATGTAAAGTAGTCACAGCAATTCGGACGAACGATCGGAGCTGTTGGATGTAGTTTTGGTAGTGTAGCCGTCGTCGTCGTCGACGGTGGAGACGATGATGGAGTCTCGCAGTCTGCCGACTCCGACTGCTCCTCCGCTTGGTTCCCCTCGGAAGGCTGCGTCGAGGTCGGGTCAGAATCGTAGGCTGACATGGTTTCACACTCGGAGAAACTCTCTTGGTTGTCGTCTGCTGCACCCATCGAAGACGCGATGGAACTGGATTCGGAATGCCTTCGTCTGCTAAATGAGCTTGACTGGTTGTCTTGCACCTCGTCAAGTCGTGTCAACCTCGTAGACGACATCAACGAGCTGAATTCTGAAGCAGTGCGAGAAGCCGACACGCGCCAGCTCTCACGTGGCGAGACATCCATCTGCTGGTGCAGTTCATGTCCCTTCCCCAGCTGGCTCTGCTCCGAGTTTAGTAGCGTCGCCGATAGGCACGTGCTTCGCTCGAAGCAGTTCGACAATGACAACTTGACGAACTCGAACTCGAAGGCTCGAGATGGTCCCGGTCATACCGATGGTCCTTTTCCTGGTTACCCTCCGGCTTATCTGCACCATTCCTGCGTCGCTTTCGTGATGTCACTTGCCTCGTCGCTGCGGACAGACGAATATCCGCGTACTTGTGGATCATCTCGTCCAGGAAGTGCCGCGTCTTCCTTTCGAAAAGGATACGCTGCAGACTCCGCATCGATCGCAACGCGACATCAACGTCGATCCGCCACACCGAGATCTAGTTGCTGCGCTTGGCGTGCTTAGTCGACAGCGAGGTCACCGCGTTCGGAGCGAAGGCCGCACTTTTCGAAAGTGCTCGGCCTAGAGTCAGGATGCGACCGCCGACAGGCGATTATCGCTCCCCAAACTGCCACGCGCAGCTTTCTTCCAGAAACGGTCGACTGCATGCACCTGGGCCATGCCGGCATGACTCCTGTCCTCTACCTGCAAAAAGCGACAAGAATAGTTTCACCAATCCTGGCGTCAGGAGGGAGCTCCGGACGATGCGATGCAGCGAGATATCGGACGGGT
>JAAVTI010001360.1:0-28986 GCA_011947335.1 Phytophthora constricta | reverse complement strand
GGAAGTTGCAGACGCTGTTCGACCTCGCAGGATGACTTGACAATGAATCGAAGAACTTCTTTCGGTCCGAGATTGCTAGAAAAATATTTACGCTGCCGACCTGGTGTTTCGCGCTATTGAGGTGCCTCTGCGTGCAAGGCTCTTACTATCCTACAGCCGATTATTGAAAAGTATATTCCTACTTGGAAGGCAGATCTGGTCGTCTTCTCACGACGGATTATAAGCGCGGGAAGTCTGAGTTAATCGCACGACTACGCGATAAACCAACATTTGCTCTCATTTCAGATGGGTCAGCAACGAAAAGGTCGTGCACTATGTTGTTGTGTCGCAACTGATGCGACTTCAACTCTGGTGCACAAAAAAACACTGGTGAAGACGAACTAACTGCTGAGGCCGTGGCCGATGGTATTGGTGCTGTCATTGATGAGATCAACGGGGCTACGGGCAAACCAGCCGGAATTTTGACACTGCACCGGTCATGCAAAAGACTGGGAAATTCTCAAACGAGATTTGAGTATTTGCTGGGGTATTTGCTGCGACAGATGCCGCAGCCACGAGTTCAAACCCATCTTATAAGGGTGCTGGGCATTTCGTGGAAGAAGTCGGCTCTCACAAAGTCGGTCACTTTGGCCAAGTTTATCAGGGACCGGTTACAGCAGTTAGTCAAATTTCACACACGCAGAAAAAGGACAAAACGGAGCACCGCCGATCTTACGCCTGTCAGTGCAGACAAGGTGGTACTCGGGTGATGAGCGCATTGAAAGTGAGTCAGACAACCGCCGCACTATCAAAAAGGTTTTTACCAGAAGAAGTTCATGGAATAATTCGCCCGGAAGCGAGCTCAGCTTGCGAATCCCGCCGAATTGTGGAAGTCAAAGACTCCTGAGTCATGTAAAGTTGCTGCTGAGTCCTCTAAAGCCGAATGGGGATGCTTTTGCGATTATGGAGCAGGACAGCTGCTGCATATCAATGGTTTACTGGCAATTCTGTCAGCTGCAACACATTCGGTGTACGACTCGCGCATTATAAATATACCTAAAACGGTTTAAACCACGATCTTACAGTCTATCAAGAACAAGTGAAACTTCTTGCATACGGCTACAATGGGGGTTCGTTTCTTCTCGACTATACGAAGACGATATCCGACTTTATTGACGCAGACTTGGCTTCGAGTGTCGCTTCCATCAAACTTCTTGACGTCAGGTTGGGAATCGTAAAGTCAAAAGCATTCTAGATTACGTAGTCGGCATAATCGCGTGAGACTCGTGCAACGAAGGAAGGCCTGGCGCCGATGGTTTGGTGACAGGACCAACTCCATAAGATCAATGACGATGAAAACTATTATCCGTTCTTAGCTCCGCTCGCTGAATTGGCTTACACGATCCCTACATCATCTGCAGCTAGTGAACGATTAGGAATTATCCACAAGTTCATCTATACAAAGAGGGAAAACCGCTAAACCCGAAACGCGTGGAGAAGCTAGTATTTATTTACTCTAACGCGCCAAGGTCAATATCTTTTACCGGATGGACAGCGAGAGCGAGAATCACACAGATGACGACGAAGAGAGCGACATGGGCGAGGAGGGCGACGAAAGCAATGGGTCGGATTGCAACTATGACGTCATTGCTTTCTCGTACGACAGTAGTGAAGAGTAGAAGCAAGCATAACTTGTATAGAGTATTAACCTACATCATAACATATGTTTCGATGCGCGGATGATAAAAAAGCGCTTTTTCGATGTTTTTGATGCGTTTCGTTCTGTGCATTTATGCCATAATGTATGCATTTGGCCAACGCTAAATGCAGTCTATCCAGGTGTTTACCGGTAAACCGCAACGCCTCGATCATTGGTTAAAATAGCTTTCGTACGTATTAGGATAACTAGTACGCGCGCCGCTTCATGTTTCGGAGGAGAGGCGTCCGCAGGCAGTATTTTAGGAGCGCATGGAGGAACTGAAGGACGCAGCTGAAGGCGTACGAGCGACACGCAGTAAGCAGCAGCTCAAAACCGCCCGGAAGCACTCGACTAGTTCTTCCACTGGACCACGGCGCCATCCCAGCTCCTACAGCAGCCGTTGCATTACGCGGACTGCTGGTCCTTCTGTAGTTTTTCTTCGGGCGCAGGTTGAGGGTCAGTTTTTGCCAATCATATGGCCGGAGAGAGGCCGATTACACACCCTGACTCCCTCTTGTAGAAAAGTACTTTTTGTTATCCAACGTTTTCCCGTCGAACGAGGGAGTGACTGGACAGAGGCGTCCAGCCATTTGCCAGGGAAACGGTGAAATACGGTGGGATTTTCTGCTAATGAGTGTATAAAGTCAGCTCTACTTCTCAATTGCTTAGAAATCAATGCATAAATAGTGGTGTCGCTGTTTTTTTGTAAACTCTTTGCAGACTTTACAATTTAGGGGCGAGGGTACCAAAATGACCGTTTTTCCACTACTTGACTCGTGGACTGCTTGTCGAAAAGATATTTATCTGCTTGACTTTGGGCTAGGCCTAGCTGGTGGCCCCCTTACGTATGCTTTTAGCAAGAGTCATCACCTGTAACGTATTACCCTAGTTTTTCTTTCTTCTTTCGGCGTTCTTACATCGCTATGTCACAAAACATCTACCCCCATCTGGGATAAGAAATGTATATAGGGCTATAGGCAGTCCTATCTAATATCGATAATTTCCCACTTGTCATCAATTAACTTAGTTGCGCGAAGAAATACACTTTTAAAAATGCATTTAAAAAGGTGAGATGAGGTGAATCCTCACTGTCTAGCGAAAGTACACTAAGCACAGCTTTTAGTCTTACTACCAATAATTGCGAAGTATCTAGCATGCACACGTTCACAGGAATTAGCGTTATTTACGGTAATTTAAAACTAACAACATATACGGTGGAACGAGTTACTGTTAGTCGGAATGTCCTACACTGAAGCTTTGCGCTGCTCATTATATGCAGTATTAGCCTCTACTGGTTTGCCCAAGAAGAGGTCGTAGTGAATAGGGCTGGCAAAATCAAACTGACCACGTCCACGTATTCCATGAAGCGTTGTGATTAACTTAGCCTATATTATTTATATTTTACAAGCAAAATAATGGCAGTGCCGGAGACGACGATGACGGTGCAAGAAATGACGACGCTAATGAGGGAGCGGTAGCCGAAGCGAACGAAGTTTGCCTTAAGCAGTACAGTGGGATGAGGGATTGGTTTGGTTCAGACAAAGGTATTTGTGATATATCAATCAAAACTAACGAGCTCTAATAGTCATATCAAAATTTGTCGCTAGATCGGTGACCATACGCCAGTGCTCACAACTAAGAGCATCTCCAACGGTACACTCTAAACGGTAACGGTCAGCTTTACCGTGTTTTTTTGCAGGGATCGGTATTATATCTCCTGGTCCGCTCTAACGCTAAACGTTAAATTTGAAACGGTAAAATATGGCGTCGGCTCGGTAAATCAGTCGAGTTTGCCGTGCGTCCGGCAATTTCCCGCCAGGCCAACGAACGCCTTCTCGTTGGCTAGTGAAAGGTCGCATGTTCTCTGCGATCCAAGTCGTCACCACTCACTTGCCGCTAGGAGCCTCGTTATGGCTTCCATGTTACCTGCAAGCACCCCAGTGCGCATCGGTATGTCCCCCGAATGAGTCCGATGAATCCCCAACCGAATCTGTTGACCCCCGATCGACGCAGGCCAAGCAACTTTAATCGCAGGAAGAACTAGAAGGAAAAAATTCGAGGCTGAGGAAGAGCAGGTTCTCTGCCAGGCGTACCTACGTATAGGAAAGGACTCGGGGACAGGCACCGGCCAGGCTGCGCTAAAGTTTTGGGGCCGCGTGACAGAGTACTACAACGAGCACCGACCTGACGGCTACGATAGCAGACCGCTGCGCTCGCTAGAGTCCAAATGGTCTGTCATTCAGCATGACGTCTCCAAGTGTGACGGGGATCACACGCACAATAGCGTTGAGGAAGCGGTAGGTTCTAGCCTTGACAGACGCCACGCGTCTCTGTCCTGAAGTAGTGTAAGGCCCTGCCTTCACTGTCGTGTGAGGTACCGAGTATCGAACGACTTGCGAACTTCGTTGCTAAAGCTAAACTGTTTCATTGTATGCTTTTAGTTCCCTACTGTAAACTACCTTAATACTAGACCGTCTTCTAATGACCTTAATCCGAATGAGTGGCCCTGGCTTAACGTACTGACTTAAGTTGCCGAAACACCGTCCTTAACTTCGGAGCCGTACTTAATCTGATAAGTGTGGACCACACCATAGTGGAGTAGTGGCACACCTCCGAGGATCCGGTTGCCGGATCAGAATCCGTCACCCCGAACATCGAAAGGAAATCAGCCACCACGTGGCCCCGTTACACCCTCCACACCCAACTGAGAGACACCCGTCTCGGGCGAGGGGAATCCAGCACGCCAACGAGGCTCGGCCTCATTCCAGAAAAGACGCTCTCCTGAGAAAGCCGCGCAGCCCACTGGGCCTTCAAGACGTTCACGCTCGAAGACACGCCGCGCCGCCCGCTGGGCTCTCTGACTGCGCCATGCCTGGCAAGACCAAGACGACCACACGCTCTGCGGCCAAGGCCGCGAAGGCTCGCGCCGCCAGTGCGAAGACGCCCACCCTGGGCAAGCCGAAGGCCGTGAAGCAGCCCGTGCCTCGTCGCCGAGCCGTGTCCGTTCCGGGCCCCTACGAATCGCCCGTCGACAGTGCCGACGCTAGCGACTCCTCCGTCCCACAGGGCATAGAGACCCTGACGGGGGATGAGTCGGACGAGGCCTCAAAGGCCGACGCTGACGCGCCTGCTGGCGACGCGAGGCGCTCTCCTCCTGGGAAGACCACGCCTCCTGCCGACGACGGAAAGGCCACGCCCTGCCGACGACGCGAAGACCAGGAGTGCTAAGCGCTCGTCTCCTGCAAAGGCCTCGCAGGTCGAGGGTGATGTGAGCGACCATGAGGCAAAGCCTCCGTCCACAACCAAGGACGTTGCGTCGCCCATCGGGTCACATTCGCGCTATTGTCCGTCGGACGAGCTGGACTATGACGAGTCCGACGAGGACAAGGAACCTGGGGAGGTACCCGACACGCCGTCTTCACCGCAGTTGACCGAGGCCCAAGGGCGCTCCATCCTGGCAGCCCGGCCACTCCTCGCAGCAGTGCTGCTCAAGCCGCGACGACTGAAGGGCGGGTCATCACCAACATCTTTCCTGGTGATGACGTCCCGCTGGACATGTTGCAGCGCGACAATCGCGAATCCCTGCAGAAGCGCGCTCGCCTCGAGCAGGAGGACCGCCAACGAGCGCCAAGCGCGGCGAAGCGCGCAGCGAGACTCCGGCGGCGTATCTCGACCGCAGTCGACGCCAGGAGCGTGGGATCGAGCACTATGACGAGTGCCCGTTGGTCCTCACGGAGGATACTGCGCTCAGGCGCGAGTCGGCCGAGGTTGAATTCGAGGGGTGGCTACGCCAACTTGGCTATCCTTTGCCCGAGTTCCTCCGATCGCCGCATCAGCTTGATTGGCTCGCCCTTCGGCGACTTCGCTTTCGCATGGCGAAGATGTGCCCACGGCCAGTGGGCAAAGCGTTTTCACGCCCGTGACAACCCCATGCCGCGCGACACCCTCGAAGAGGTGGTGCAGAAGGTTCAGAAGTCTCGGCAGTCTCAGCCGGTGGAACCGCAAAGCGTACTCGGCCCCGTTAACGCCGACCGGCTCCGAGGGAGCTCGTGTAAGCGTGTACGAGGTCGGATCAGTCCTCCAAGAGGCGGTCCTCCGGCTCCCACGTACTTTGAGCCGTCGGATAGCCACGCCACTTCACCAAGTAGAGGCGGCGGCCGCCACGCCTCTTATGCTTCAGAAGCTTCTCCACGTGGAAGTGCTGGGCACCATCGCTACCCAGTAGCGGGAGGGGGACGCAGACGCGCGTTATGGTCGGCGACGTTCGGTCGCTCGATCCCATCGCTCCCCGTCGCGGGACGCGTCGCATCCGAATGACGTCCTGCGAGGACTGGAGGGTGTCAGGCCTTGGTGGCAACCCAGCGATCGGAGATCCTGGGTTTACGTGGCGACTTGCAAGCGTTGCAGTCTCGGGTCGCCGAGGAGCGGCGCCATGCGCGTGAGAACTTCGATCGCGAGGCCAGTGATCTCCGTGGTCGTCTGTATCAGCTGGAACAAGGGTTTCGACGGCTCTCGAAGAGCGTTGAGGGTCTGGAGGTGACCGGGCAGCGCGCTGGATCCGCCCTGAGCGACCACCAAGGGTGGATACGGGACTTGTACGATCGCGTACGTGCCCTGGAGTATCAAGTTCGTCATCCTCCTGCCGCTCCGGCAGCCGTCCCTGCTCTAGTGGACCCGACCCAGACGATGTTTCTGGCAGACGCCTTGCGTCAACTGATGGCTGGACCCACGTCGCATCCGGCCCCTGCGCCCGCGGCGTCAAGTGCCTGAATCCCCGCGTCAAGATCCTCCGCATTCGGATCCTCCGCGTCAAAGTCCGCCGCCGAGCGGTACGCCTTAAGCAGTCCGACGTAGAACGTCGGGTGCGTCTCCATTGCCGAGGGCAAGTCGAGTGTGTATGCATTCCCGTGGACCCAATGACCGTAAACGGCCCCACGAATCGGGGTCGGAGCTTCGTGCTTCCGACTGCCGAAACGGCATGGGTAGGTAGGTTTTTAGCGTTAAGTAATACCAAGTCACCTAAGTTAAACACCAATGTGTTCTTGCGCCCATGGCGATCCGCCTTGGGTCGTCGGCCTTAGCCCCTCTCCTACTCACATCTTGAGCCGGGGCAACGCCAACGGCGTGCGCGGATGGCGGAGGCCATTGACGTAGAAAGGCGTGAAGCCCGTCGACGCATGCACCGCATTGTTAAGCGCGAATTCCACTTGTGGAAGCATCACTCCCCACTTCGTGGGCTCGGACGCGCACGCACTTCGTAATACGTCCTCTAGGACTCGGTTGACCCGCTCGGTTTGACCGTCAGTTTGTCGTGGACATGTCGAGTCTCGTGCCTAGGAGGCGAAGAGAGCTCCCAGAAATAGGAGACGAACCGGGGGTCTCTGTCACTCACAAAGGACTCCGGGAGTCCGTGGTGGCGAAAGACGTTGTCGATGAACAGCTGAGCTGCTTGTGGCGCTGTCACGCTCTTCTTCACCGCGGCTAGCCGCACCATCTTACTCAGACGGTCGACAAAGACCAAAATGCCAGTGTGGCCGTGCCCGTCGGGCGGTAACTCGATGATGAAGTCCATGCTCACAGAGCGCCAACATTCCGCCGGAACCGGCAAGCTCATGAGTGGGGCCGCTGACGACGGCGACGGCTTCACCCGTTGACATGTCTCGCACGTGGAGACGTACTTACGTACCCACTTGTACATGTTTGGCCACCAAAAGTCACGGGCTACGGACATGTACGTCTTTTCTCGACCCAAATGACCGCCGAGCGGAACGTCATGAGCCTCATAGAGGATACGGTGGCGCAAGTCCTCATCGTGAGGCACCACGATTCGTGGTTCGTCGCTGACGTCAACTTGGTAATATATAAGGCCCTCGGCCAGGCTATAACGATGTATCGAGAGCGCTGTCGAGCTGTTAGCTTAACAGACGTGCCGTCGGCGCCTAGTGCCACGACCAAGTCGCGTAAGTCGTCGTCTCTCGCGTAGGCGTCGCGGATAAGCTCATGGAGCGGGGACTCTAGAAAGGCGACATGCGCCACTTCGTAGTCCGGTCTCCGAGAGAGTGCGTCCGCCAGGACATTCTGCTTGCCTGGTTTGTAGGCCACCGTGAAGTTGTACTCGGCGAAGAACGAGAGCCACCGCGCCATGCGCTGCGAAAGGTGAGGCGACGACGTCGCTATCCTCAACGAGGCATGATCGGTATACACCACGAATGGTTTACTGCCCAGCAGATGTACCCGAAACTTGACGAGCGCATACTTCATCGCGAGAAGTTCCTTGTCGTGGACAGGGTAGTTCTTTTCCGCCGCCTCCAATTGGCGAGACTGGAATGAGACCACTCTCTCTCTGCCTTCGGCATCAACTTGCAGCAAGGCACAGCCTATGGCGAAGTCGGACGCGTCGCACACGACGCTGAACGGACGATCTTCGTCAGGCAATGCCAGGATGGGAGCCGTTTGCAGGCTGTGCTTGATCGCTTCAAAGGCGCCCTGCGCCTCGTCGTTCCACGACCACGTGGTCTCCTTCTTAAGGAGAGCGGTCAGTGGCCGAGCCATTTCCGCATAGTTGGCACTATACTTATGCAAGTAATTGGCGAGGCCAAGCCACTTGCGCAAGTCCTTTTGGGACGCCGGCACCGGCCAATTTGCGATGGCCTCCACCTTAGCCGGGTCGACCCGGACTCCGTCCTTCCCAAGGAAGCAGCCCAAAAGGGGATCTCCTCGACTCCTAAGATGCACTTATTGATGTTGGCATATAAGCGATTTTCGCGCATGCATGTCAAGACCTGGCGCAGGTGTTCAATGTGAACCTCGTCCGCTGTCTTATCAGCCACGGCGTGGCTATGTACGAAGATGTCATCGAAGTACGTTTGTACGAACTGCCGCATCGGCCTGAAGAGCTGGGTCACCAGCCGGTTGAACGTGGCCGGTGCATTGGACAGCCCTTGGGGCATGACTAGCCATTCCCACAACATCCCGCTGGGAGTACTCACCGCTGTGAGAGGAATGTCCGATTCACGCATCAGTAGCTGATAATATCCGTCGACCATGTCGAGCGCGCTGTAGATGCTGCAACCAGCCATGTTGTTCTGCAACACATCCTTACGGGGAATCGGCGTCGACGCCGGGATGGTTGCTGCGTTCAGCTTGTTGAAGGCATGTACCATGCGCCACTTCCTGTTGGGTTTCCGCACGCAGAACGTCGGAGACGAATGCGGCGACTTGGACTCGCGCACCATGCCCGCGGCGTGCTTCGCTTCGAAGAAGGCGTCGATGACGTCGACTTGCTCCTTCGGAAGGGGCCATTGGCGTGTCGTACAGTACTTGGTACCAGGCACGAGGTCTATCTCGTGTCGCACACCCCGATCCGGGGGCAAGATGGACGGTGGGTCATCACTGACCACGTCGGCGAACTCCTTCAAAAGGGGAAAATATGGGTCCGACGGATCTTGTAGGATGGCCGCGCCATACCGTTGCTGTCTCCTGGAGACGCGTGCATCTTCCAACACCGTAGGGTCCATGACCGAGGACGTGTTGAGTTCCACCGACCCCGCCGCGTCGCGGAGCATGACTAGTTCTTCGAACTCCCCAGGAATTCCGCATGCGATAGCTCTTGGAGCTCAAGTAGCTCAGCTATCGTGGGTAGGGGCGCGAGTTCAACGTCTCTACGCCGCGCACCCGTGAGTGCATCAATAACCGAGAGGAACTCTGTTCCCATTATCTTCGTTGTGGGAGCCCCTGCTCGACCACCTTCGACCGCGCGAGCTGCCTCAGCTCTAACGCCTTGCGAAGGGGGAGCCCTGCTCGACCACCTTCCTCTGCGTGAGCTGCCTCAGCTCGAACGCCTTGCGTTGTGGGAGCCCTTGCTCGACCACCTTCTTCTGCGTGAGCTGCCTCAGCTCGAACACCTTGCGTTGTGGGAGCCCTTGCTCGACCACCTTCTTCTGCGCGAGCTGCCTCAGCTCTAACGCCTTGCGTTGTGGGAGCCCTTGCTCGACCACCTTCTTCTGCGCGAGCTGCCTCAGCTCTAACGCCTTGCGTTGTGGGAGCACTTGCTCGACCACTCGTCTTGGCTGCAGTGATTATATCACTTCCTCCCGCACCTATAGAGGCGCCCGGCGCCACCAAATGCGAAAATTGGGGCGTAGCACCACCGTGTTGCTCGAGCGAGCCGGCGAAGTGTCGCTCACTCCGGGGCACGCGGTGCTCGTGGACAAACCCGTCACGGGAAGAGGAGGGAACATGACCCGCCTGTACTCGATCCGAGAGGGGTTTGTGGCTGGCACTGATTATGCGACTACGCCAGTCGATCCAGGGCTCGTGCTTCATAAGCCACAGCATGCCGAGGATCAGGTCGTACCGCTCGTCCATATCGAGGACAATGAACGGTTCGACCGAGTTGAAATCGTCAAATTTGACCGTCAAAGGAAGGAGTACCTTTCGTGTCGATACGATCGACCCAGTCCCTAGGCGAACAGACACATCTTTATTACGCTTAGAGTCGTCTACAGCTTTATCGTAGAGTGTCTTGTTCCTAGCCACACTGGCCTTCGTCGCGAAGTTATACGAAGTGCCGCAGTCGATAAGGACAGTCATGGGCTCCTCATACCCTTTGACGCTGGCGGTGACCACCACGAGATTAGATCTCGCCGAGGCCACTGAGAGACACAGGAGTGTCGTCTCTGGGGCTGTCTCCCCTGGGGAGGGAGGTGGTATAACCACCATCCTCGTAGAGGGGACAAACCTCCCAGCAGGGCGCCCCGCGCCTACTGCGAGTCGTCGTTTTCCGACGACGCAAACTCCAGCCGGTTGAGAGTCGGCGAAGCCGTACCCATCTTGCCGCGTCGGCCGCACCATGGGTTCGTCGGACAATCCCGACGGAAATGCCCCAACTCGTTGTAGCCGAAGCATCTGCCACTGGCACGCTGCTTTCGCAGAGGCCCAGCCGACTCGGCCGAAGGTATCTCCATAGGAGTAGGTCCTTCGGCTGCTTCCGACCGCCCCGCGGCACCTTGTGCGGAACGCACGCAATGGTCTTCCAACATGGCGATATGCACAGCCTCGTTGAACGTCTTTGGCTGGCGCCAAAAGAGTTCCGTCCTTACAGGACCTGGGCGGACCTCGTCCATGAAGACCGTCACCTTGACGTCTTCAGAGAGTGGGGCCCCCGCCATGGCCGCCTCCAGATTCTGGAGTTGCATGGTGCAGTCTTGCAAAGACCTCTTTCCTTGCGTGCACCGCAGAAACTGCGAACGGAAACGATATGCCACATTGGCAAGTAGGAAGTTTGAACGCAGTTCTTGCTCCATGAACTTCCACGAGGTGAAGTACCCTGGAGTCGCCGTTTCACGGGCCATGGCCCACGCGCGTGCTCGGCCTCCGAGATGGGAAAGCGCGAACGCGACCTGCGATCTTACCTCGTAATTTGGCCAGCGCTTAGCGCTATTTCGATCTCCCTGATCCAAAAGACCAGGCTGTCCGATTCGTTGCCGTCGAACTTAGGGACGGTCATCTTGACTGGTTTGGTCGTGCCGGGTCGCGTAGCGAACGCGCCCGATCCAGTCGCGGCAGCTTGAACAGCGGCGTGGGCAGCGCCCTGAGCTTCCGACCGCATCGCGGTTCGTGCTGCCTCCTGCGCGGCAGCACTTACATGGGCGATGAGCGACGACTCGTATTTGTCGAAGCGTTCTACGCGCGCTATTTGCTGCTCCGCAGACAATGAGGGGAATCCAGCGAAAGCTGAGTCTCCCATGAGGCTCACCATCTTCTCCAGCGTGGCCCAGTGGGCATCCGATAGGTGAGGGAAGTCCTGGCGGGACGGCAGCCAATTCGTCGCATCTTCCATTCTCAAAGAGAACTTGATTGTTGCAACAATCCGCGTCGGTCGCGGGATTGACTACAAGTGCTACCAGGTGTGACGGGGGTCACACGCACAATAGCGTTGAGGAAGCGGTAGGTTCTAGCCTTGACAGACGCCACGCGTCTCTGTCCTGAAGTAGTGTAAGGCCCTGCCTTCACTGTCGTGTGAGGTACCGAGTACCGAACGACTTGCGAACTTCGTTGCTAAAGCTAAACTGTTTCATTGTATGCTTTTTAGTTCCCTACTGTAAACTACCTTAATACTAGACCGCCT
Source organism: Phytophthora constricta (assembly GCA_011947335.1). Classification (NCBI taxonomy): domain Eukaryota; phylum Oomycota; class Peronosporomycetes; order Peronosporales; family Peronosporaceae; genus Phytophthora; species Phytophthora constricta. The sequence continues at coordinate 17,179 of JAAVTI010001360.1, read as the reverse complement.
TCTAATGACCTTAATCCGAATGAGTGGCCCTGGCTTAACGTACTGACTTAAGTTGCCGAAACACCGTCCTTAACCTCGGAGCCGTACTTAATCTGATAAGTGTGGACCACACCATAGTGGAGTGGTGGCACACCTCCGAGGATCCGGTTGCCGGATCAGAATCCGTCACCCCGAACATCGAAAGGAAATCAGCCACCACGTGGCCCCGTTACACCAAGTGTTGTGGCTGCATGGCGAAGGTGGTGGATTAAACCGCTCCGGCACGATGAGGCAGACGATATCACTAGTGCCATGCAACTCTATCAAAACACGCACACAACCAAAGGGATCCGCGACAACAAGCCGTTCAAGTTTCTACACTGCTGGCGGATGCTGTCCAACGAGCCTAAGTGGCAATCTCACCGGGCATCCCACCGAGCCTCCAGTAGCGGTGCTAAACCTGCTTCCTCTGAAGTGATATCCGCGCTCTCAACGCGAACACCGAGATCGACAGGAAACAAAGCCGCCAAGGCTTCTGCTCAGACGACCGCCTCCATGGAGCTGTCACAGAAGCGCTTGGCAGAGGCGACATTGAAAATGGTCCAAAACGGGCCCGTGCCCTTGAGGAAGCAAACCACTATATTCTTTTTCGATCCAGCTTGGCGATTTAGATACTGACGCTCAAGAATACTTTCGCCTGCGACGTGCGGCACTTCTTGCAAGAATGAGAAGCAACAACATCGAAAACCGTCCGAGCAATACTGATGCAACTCCTCAATCAAGTTCCGACGACGCGCTGAGACTGAATGATTCAACAAGTGTAGCAGGTGAAGTTGATCGCGTTGTGTCTGACCCAATCAACGACCGAGGCGGCGATCCGGCAACCCATAGCTCCTTCACATTAAAGGTCAAGTTCACGCTTGCGCTTCCACAGGTGTTCTACTAGATCATCCCTGAGTGCGGCGTGTGCTCCTGCGTCGTGAAGAAGCGCAAGTTGCCTCAGTAGGAAATCAAACGTAAAATCTGCATTTGCCACGGAAGGGGAAGTAACGTGCTCAATATAATCGTCATTGATATTCCCCTCTTCTTCTGCTTCGACAATCATGTTGTGCATCACAACGCACGCGTACCAAACATCGCTCAAAACGCCTTGATCCCAAAAGCGAGCGGGTTGCGCGAGAATTGCGAAGCGTCCTTGAAGAACGCCAAAGCACCGTTCAACATCCTTGCGGGCACCTTCTTGCATTTTTGCATAAAGCTTCTCTTTCTCGACACAGGGATCACTGATCGTCTTCACGAAAACCGACCACTCTGGATAAATGCCATCGCACAGAAGGTAACACATCTTGTATTCATGCTCATTCACATTGAATTGACACTCGGGTGCGTTCCCCTTCAGCCAATTTACCACCAACGGAGATCGATCAACGACATTAATATCATTGTTAGACCCAGGAAGCCCTGCGTACGAGTGCCAAATCCATAAATTGCGTGTAGCAACGGCCTCCATAATGATAGAGCGATCGCCATCTTTGTCCTGGTACATGCCTTGCCATCCAACTGGACAGTTCTCCCAGGTCCAATGAGTGCAATCGAGCGAGCCAAACATGCCAGGAAAGCCACGCTTTTCGTTGATGGTGGTATGACGCTTAGAGTATGAGAGCTAACTGCAGATGTCTGCTGCAGTTGGCTCTCTTCGATACACTGCATCAAACTTGGCCAGCACGGCGACTGTGAAGCGGCGAAAGGCCTCTACCGCTGTGCTTTCTCCGAGGCGAGCATACTCATCCGTCGCGTCGGCAGCAACACCGTAGCAATACATTCGCAGCACTGCTGTCACTTTTGAAGCGGCGAAAGCCCAAGTTTTCCAGTAGCATCAGGTTTCTGACGAAAGTAGTCATCCATCTCCAGAACTCCATTCATCAAGCGATAAAAAACACTTTGGGGCATCCGAAAGTGGCGGCGAAACAGCCGCGCATTGTACACTGGATCACTTGCGAAGTAGTCGAGGAAGAGCCGGTGATGCCCGGCTGCATGATCACGCCTGACATTAGCGCTGCGACCAGGTCGCGAGCCTCCGCGCTTTTTCACGTGCCTCTCGTGTGTTAATATGCTAGTACACGAGTGAGCAGCAGCTAGGACTACCAGCTCTGCGGCTTCGTCGTCGTCCCCCTCAACATGGGCGTCTCGGAGCCGCTTCAGCCGTGCTCTCCAATCCATTCTCGCTCAGCAACACGAGCGCCTAGGCGGCAGCACCACGGGCGAATCCGGTGGCAGCACCACGGGCGAATCCGGTGGCAGCGCCACGGGCGACTAGTGCGGCTCCTCCACGGGCGAATACAGCGGCAGCACCAGGGGCGACTTGGGTGGCTCCTCCACGGGCGACTTGGTCGGCGAAGCTTGAACGACAGCACCACAAGGTCTAGGTTCGTTTTGCCGTAGCCTGGATACAGTGCACCATTGGGAGAAAATATGACGTGGCGGGAAAGCAACTTAGCGTTGACAATTTTTGCTATAATGATCCGTTTGCCGTTGCCGTTTACAGTGCACCGTTGGAGATGCTCCTACCACCTCAGTGGGGCGAGGGGGCTAGAACATTGCAAATTGGAAAATGCTAAGTTGCTGGTAAGAACGAAAGATCAACGGTTTGTTTCTCAGTCTTCTCTGTCGTCAAACCAAAATTAGTGATGCGTTTAACAGCTTTCATGAGACACACAAAATATAGCTAGTAACTCTAGTTGTGAAGTAACACCATTTGACCATTGAGACTAAATGCTATACTTAGTGTAGTATAAATGACTTGATCAATTACAAGTAAAAGACCGGTAATCTCTTGTGCTAGGCCTCTTCCCCAGCAACCAACGAAGGACATCACCAAGGACCCCGCGAAGGCTAGTGAGAGGCGACAGTAGATCACAGCGACACTGCCGAGCAGCAGGAAGGCAAGAAGGACCATGTCGCCAGCGAGACGCAGCGGAATGAAGTGAAGGACCACGGCTCCAACGAGACACAGCGTGACGAAGCGAAGGACCAGGACGACAACGAGACGCTGCAGGATCCGCGAAGGACCAAGGCAGCGATGAGATACAGCAGAACAAAGCGAAGGACCAACACGACAACGACACGCAGCGAGGAACATCCAAGGCCAGAGCAATGGTAATACGCCCGACCCAGCGGACGGGTTGAGCCAGGAAGCGCGGGCCGGGTAACCTGCCCGGGCCCGGTCACAGAAGAAGCTCGCGGCGCCTGAAAGGGCGCGGCCCGAGGGCCAGCAAGGAACGTGGCTGGGAAGCCGTGCAGGTGTCAAGTAAGAAGGAATGCATAAGGTAGTAGTAGCAGCAGCTTACTTCGAGATTTACTGTAGTTGCGGGTCGCGGAATACATAGCGAGCCAGTGGATGGTCACGACCACGACCGGAGAAGAGGCGAGGACAGACATCACAGAGCGCGTGGGACTTTTTGATGGAGGGTCTCGGGGAATCCGGGGCCTGGAGGAAGTGGCAGCGTCATAGTTCAGATGACAGATGAGGGACACAGCGAGGTGGTGTGGGCGGCAGCGACGGCATTGGGTCGTCGGACCATCAACAACAATGAAGCCGAGTTCATAGGGCTGCACCGCACGCGACAAGGAAAAAATGGTAGAAGCTACGCGTCGTGGGCGACAGCGACCTCCTGTTGAGCATGATGTGAGCACACATGAAACCGAAAGCCAAAAATCTACAGTACTGATACTGATTGTCCAGGAGCCTGGCGGATATGGTAGCCATGGATTCATGGTCGCATCACAACAGGAGGTACGACAAAGCAGCGGACAGTTTGCAAACTTAACCATGGACGGTAAGAAGAGCAAGGCGGTGGCAGCAGGTGACGGAAGAGGATGAAATAGAGTTTCTGCGGGACATGCAGGATACTCTAATGGGGGCATAGCGGAGGGCGAACGAGGACCGCTTTTAAGAAGGAGAGGGCTGACATCGGTAGGTTAGGATGGGCAAGTGGCTCGGCAGAACGGAGATGGGGAGCACCGGCACTGCGAACGGAAGACTCAGGCGAGCGTCCAGGCAGTATGGGAATGATTATTAGAGTTTAGCAATTTAGCAAGTAACACAATATACCACAACAACACAAAAGAAATAAGACAACGAAGACAAATTTTGTTTAATATTTATGGTTCAAACTCGAAGGCTGCAGCTTCAAATGCGTCATTTCGCGGATGTCAAATGTCATCTTTAAAAAAGGAAAGGGGTGGGAATTTAACCTGATTTTTCCTCAGCGAAATGACACGTTTGAAGCTGCAGCAGTATTCGACGGTAATATGTAGCATGCCCAAATTTGAGAGGCTAGCCTATCGGTCATTTGTGATTTGGCATGACTTAATCGAGGTTGATTCTCGCCCGCTGTGTATACCCTCCTTCAGTACTTTATGTAATCTTCCAGAGTCTTTAAGAAACAGTTCTTCCTCATCGTTGCCTACATAGCGAAGTATGCACCCGCGACCACGACGATTGCGAAAGGGAGCCATGTCTTGAGGAAGCCGCGAAAATCCACGTACTGTCCTCGGAAAAACATCCAGAAACAGAGCGTCACCATGTTCCAATTGCTACCCCCGCTTTGCGGAAAACCGTTAAGGCACTCTGCAACTAGCGAGTGGCAATTGTCCAAGCTACATGACCATGAACAACCACTTTCTGTCATGAAATCTGCTTCTTAAGACCATAAGAACAAATCAAGATGCATACCAAAAGTTGTACGTGTGCGTGCCGTAGGTGTCGCACCCTTTTGCCACGGCTTCATCCCAACGAGTCACTTGGTCCGCAGCGACGTCCAGTTGACTGTACCAAGTCGGATTGCCGAATAAAAGTTGCCTCGACCGATGGTATAGCTCCCGGCAAAATCGTAGATAACTCTGCCACAAGGACAAATATTCACTTAGGGCTCCAATATTAACAATCTCTAAGGCGAGACTCACCCCTCTGAGTCGGTGATGCCGAGATGGCCGATGAACGGCAGCACCCACGTGATGACGGGCAGTGGACATCACACCACACAGAGCGGGAAGCGGTCCGCTTGCGCGTCAATCACCGCCGAGCGAGAGCCCCCGCGCGCAACGATTCTGCCGTAACGTAAACCGTGATTATGGCGGATGCTTTGCCCTTTTTCGTCCAGGTGGTCGACGCAGATCACATGATTTGCCACGGTGGCGTGCTTGACAAGCATTGCTTGAAGGATTGTCTTCGACAATTTTGTCGGGTTTGTTTGTGTACATTTGAAAGTGAGACCATGCGTGCTGATTCAACTGCGCCACAGAGGAGCACTTCAAGAGAGTACGTGAAGCTGCTTCGTGCTCTTAGCTGCATTGAAGATTGCGTGGCGACACATGCATCGAATGTCTTACTATACTTTGAATCCTATCCATAGTTGCTGAATGTCCTACCAATCAAGCACGAGCTGTGCATTAGGTTTGAGGGCCCCTGCGCGCCTAAGACGGGGAAGTTCGACGTCAGTGAAGATGAGACCCGCGGGCGGAACGGGTCAGCGAGCTGGTCTCGCTGCGAGTCACCCAGGAGACTGTCGCTGCGGATGCTGCTGACGCTATCGGTGCACGTGGACCTGGTCTGGGTCGTGAAAAACTCGGGCTCCGACTCGATCCCGCTGGCCTCGATGTGGCCATCCACGCTCCAGTGGGCGCTGCCGATGACGCTCTTGATGCATAGAATGCAGAATAGCCGTCGCAGGGGCTTCTTTCCTTTGGCGTCTAACGCGAATATGCCCTTTTGGCGCGAGCAGTCCTTGCACACGCTCTTAAGTATGCACGAAAGTCATTGCATGCTCCGTTAGCCTCATCCTCGACCACCTGCACATAAATCACTAGATCTGCGTACCTGGTGGCATCCATTACATGCAGGATAACTTCCTAGCAGTGGTTGCTTGGAACACACATGGCACGATTTGCTGCGTATGTACATGGAGACAGGAAGGGAGGTCAAACATTACCCTTCATACACGTTGTAATGATGTCGACGCCGTAAATACCTCGACAGTGTCCACCCGTGACTCTCTGCTCGCTCGAGTAACGCACTAAACTTCTTTGCGTGGCCACTCCTCGGGCTGTGGACCACGTTCAGCCATGTCGTAGCGACACCGTAGTAGATGACTTTGTTCGGGTACTTCCCAAACTTGTAGATCGATCCCCAAAGGAAAATTTCGGTCTTGTTGATATCTCGTCGCGGACGGTACAAATAGCATGTGGCGGTGTGCTGGCGTTGCATTCCCGGTATCGCTTCCATGGGCCACTCAGGGCGGCGAATGGATTGCAGCGTATGGTAGGCCCACTGCTCCCCTTTAGCGTCGACGGTGAGGCCCATTCGCTCGTATGTCAGCACGTCGCGGTCTCGCATCAAGCCCCACACCGACTTGGCTGCACACCACTTGACACCCGCAAAGCGGTACGGATCCTTGGCACTTCGTCGCTCACTGACGTTCATCATGGCACCGCCCGCCAGCGGGTAGCCGAGTAGCACCTTAGCGGTGTGCAGGTCTTCCGTGGTGTCACAGTAGAGTCCGCTCATGACGTCCTCCAGTGAGCCATTCACGAGACCAGTGCCCAACATCAGTAGCACGTTCGGGTCCGGGGTGCCTTGCACGCTGTGGTAGACGCTCATCTCTTTCGACGCCGAACGTACTCCCATTGCTTGGGGTCAAGTTTCACCGGGTCGAACTTGGTGCACTCGGCCATGGTCTCCAGCAGGAAGATGCGCGCTGACTGGTCATACTTGGCGCGCTCCTCGTCCGTGAGAGAGATCTCCGGGCACCGGTCGCCGTGCATGGTGTGGCAACGCTCTGTGATCCTTCGGTCAGAATTGAAAGTGAGGCTGCGCTGACACCAGCGTAGCGCCACGATCAGCAGATACCATTGCGTGAGAGATACGTCTGAACCAGATGTACATGAAGACGAGGCATGTTCCAACGGCAACAGCACTGCTGTTACAGCAGCATGACGCCGTCATTGACGGGTGGCCATGTTTACCGTCTGTAGGCTGGTCGAGCCAACGTGAAAGGCTACGTGTCTTTGCGCGCAGGAGGACAAGCAAAATAATTGTGGACGGCGAAATGCTGTACAGTGTACTGTACACATCGATCGTGCAGTGTACTTTGCAGAGTAAACTGACATTACTTTACAAAGACCTTCCATTGACAACAACATCAATTGACTAGTCAACGACTAGCGAAGACGATCGATTTCGATGAACTAGCATCGTCGCGAAAGCGATACGCTTTCGTCAAAGAGGCAAAGGCTGCTGGGTGGGTATCGACGGGTACGAGCGCCACCGGAAGGCAATGACTGGTTGCAGGGCTTGTACAGCAGCAGTGCTGGAGGACAAGTTTCCGCTGTGCAGGCGGACTGGAATATGTGGCACGGTGCAGGGGTGCCACTGGCACTCAGTTTTGTCACAAGACGTATTACGGATCGATGCACGTTGCTTTCCCACTCACGATGGAAAAACTTAGAATGGGTCACCGGCCGGTCTGGTCTCGTTTGGGTCTCTCACAAACTCCAAGATATCTAAATAACTGTTAATATCGCTTAACAGATGGGGTGGGCGACACTATGGACGAGGGCGAGCAGAGCGAGCGCGAGGCTCACTCAATGCATTCACCTTCTGCCAGCGCCCGCCGATAAGGCGGGTATGATGCCCGCGAGCGAGCGGACGCGAGCGCTGCAACCGGATATTTTTTTCAGCAAGCGGAGCCGAGCAAGGCGAGGCGCATGCGCGCACTGCCCCATGGAGGTCATCTCTCCTAAATAACGAGACCCGAAACGAGACCAGACCCACCGGTGACCCATTTTATTGCTAACCCTCACGATGGGCAACCTCATGTCAGCCCGTTGACAAGTTATCAATACACTGCTAAAGCAATGTCAAAACGGTAGAGTCAACACGCATCGGTCCGTTGCTCTGCTGGCGCGTCCCAAGCTGACGCACTCTTTGTATGAGCTTTATGCCCTCATACTCGAATTTGCGCGGGGTCCTGGAAACTATTCCTTGTTCTCGCTCAACGATTGAGCGTCTTGCATGGGTGGATCCTCTTCGAAGAGTAAGCAGCTCTCCGGACCGAACTCTGGTATTCATCTCGCCCCTCGGACAAGCCGCGCCATCTCGCTGATTGCATTCAAGAACAAGTGCACCAGCCAGGACAAGGAAGGTCTCAGCTCCATACCTATGCCAGACACGAAAGAAACAATGTCGGGGAATCAATCGTACTGTGCGAGCTGCTTCAGCGCTGGATGTTCTCCTGAGAGGCCGATCCGCGGGTGGCCGCTGCTGCATGTCGTGCCCTGTGGGCATAAATTCTGTGAACCGTGCATCGCCAAGCGCTGCTCCTTGGGGTTGCTAGATCGCACTCTCGTCCCGGCACACTGCTGTGGAATGGAGTTCCCAACCGAATACGTAAAGAGGGCTCTTGGAGACGCAGGGTTTCCGACCTACGCTCGATTTCTAACCGAGCGTCAGTGGACGATGAACACCCTACGATCGGATGCGGACTACGCTGCAACCGTGAAGAAGTTGCACGGGATGCAGTGTCCCCGTTGTGGCATTGGCATCACACGCATCTCTGGCTGTGAACACATGAGGTGTGTGTGTGGACACAACTTCAATTACACCGGATTGTAGAGCTCACCTCGACATGACATCTGTTTTGTGCGTTCGTGTCAAATTTTGTGGTAGTTCAGTCGTAAACTCGAATGATCTTGAAACGACGCGTCGTTTAGCTCCATTGCGGATCTTCATCTCTTTATTGCTCGAGTTCCTTGTTAATATATCTCAACCATGGGCGACAAGGCCTTCGTGGTGGTGTTTCTCAAGCCAGAGATCTCGACAGGGTACTTCAAGTTCTCCAGCAGCAGTGACCAAGACTCGGATGGTGACGCTTCGCCTTCAACTGCACCATCGTCCTCGATCCCCGGTGTTTCGGCAGTCAAGGCTGCATTCCTGCTGCCAAACGGACGCATCTTACAAACAGTGTTCACACGAATTAAAGAGAAGGGCTTCGAGATTGTCCAGCAGCGCATGAAACAGTTCACTCGCTCAGAGGCACGTGAGCTCTTTTCGTACGAGTTCCAGCGACTAGGAGAAGATGACCAGGCCTTTGCAGCCTTCCTGGCGTCCATCACGAGCGGTTTGACACTCGCGTTATTACTCAAACTACCTGTAACATCGGCAACGGGTGACTCCAACGCGGCGATCAAGAAGTGGAACGATCTTGTTGGACACTGGGATCCGATGGTTGCACGCAAGAAAGCACTAGCAGAGTCTGTGCCACATGACCAATGGCCTCTTCGTGCTCTGTGTGGCCTCAACGCCGTTCAAAACGGTATATCCAGCAGCGCACACGCGAGTTGCGCTCGTCGAGAAAGATTTCTACTGTTCCCACCTGCCACACCACGTCTAGAGCGTGCAACCATCGTGATGTTGCCAGCTTTTCACTCGACCTTCCCAGAAGGGAAGGAAATCCTGCTGTCAGCACTCGGAACGGGGGTCAGAGCGATCGTAGTAGCATCAACAGAGACTTGTGCTCTCCCAGGACACGACATCATCACGCTGTGTGGTCTTACACACACTCCCGGCGAAGGACCAATACAGCAAGTCTGTGGTGACATTTTGCAGCGTTCGGAGGAAGTGGTGGGCGACAAAGGTGTCGACGTACTCGTTGTCGAAGGACTTGACCTGAGTTACACACTTCGTGCCATCGTTGGTCCAGCCAACGTGGAGTTTGCACGATTGTACTTCCCTGAATCTGTTAGAGCTCAGCTTCCATCTAAATTACCATCGGTGGAGCTCCCTCTTGGTCTTCATCTTGATGAGACTGCGGATGGTGATGCTCTGGGCTTCGAGAGTGGGTTGTTTGTCTCCTTCAACCCAAGATTAAGTATTGGTAAAATGCTGCAAAATCCACATGAGGACTTTACTGGTGCCCCGCAAAAGGAACACCGCTGGAATTCACATTGGGTCTTATCAAGCCAAACGCGGCCTGCAAATCGGACGTAGTAGAGAAAATCTTGCACATGGTCACCCTATTTGGGTTTACAGTGGAAAAACAGCGTCGTTTACTGCTCTCTCGTGAACAGGCAGGTGCCTTCTATGCCGAGCATCGTGGGAAGTCGTTTTTGAGACGCTGTTGAACTTTATGACCAGTGGGAGATTGTAGCATTGCAGCTATCCCGGTCACACGCAATTCGAGTCTGGAGGGGGCTTATGGGGCCAACAAATAGCGTTAAAGCGCGCGAGACCCAGCCTTGGACGTTAAGGGCACGCTTTGGCGTGGATGGCACGCAAAATGCCACACATGGCAGCGATTCTGACGCAAGCGCGGCACGTGAACTGCGCTTCTTCTTCGGCAGTGCTGTATCGCCGACATCAATTGCAAACAACCTGTTGGATATGCCAACCATAAAATCTCGAGTCGTGGCACAGCGGTCGATCGTGCCGTCTGGAGTTACTCAAACTAGCATCGAGGAGGTACTAGCCAAGGGCCTACAGGAGCTGATGGGAAAAAACATACCAGATTCTCTGGTGGCATGTCAATGGCTAGGTGAATGGCTTGTAACCTACCGATCTCGTAGCCCAAAGGAAGAACCAGAAACACCAGAGGCTAGTCTTCGTACGAGTGGTCACATATCCAACGTCGGCGAAATGAAAAGTCCCTGGAGGTGGTAGTTGACCAGGAAATTCGCAAAGTCGTTGTGCTTTCCTTGGGCGCATCGGTGACCAAGGTTTTGCGCACCGACATGCTCAATATTCTACATGAGCGACTGGAAGAAGCTCGCTACGAGGTTGTAGACATCTCACTTATAATGAAGAAACACACAGCACTGGATGTGGGTGTTTCCAACGTTGTGAAGGAGTTAAAGAATGCGGGCGACGCCGCTGCGTGCTTTTTAACTGTGAAGATTTCACTCCGACATCGGTTTTTATCGCACATTCAAGGCTCAATCACCCATTGACTGGCAAGTCAGTTTTGTCGTTCATATGGAGCTGGGCAAGTTGAGTAACAGCGTATCACCACCTGCAGCGGACATTCCAATCCTACATCTCACTTTATCCTCTACTACTGGCAGGAACCACAAGGAGCCCCAGAAAGAAAATATTCTCCGCGACTTGTTCTACTCGGTTTTTGACCCCAACGTCGTGCTTATAGTGGACCTGCAGCGTCTTGTTCCGGTTATCACGTGGACACAAGTAGCAAAACGCTTCGGATGCTACTTACTTACGTTCGACTCATTCGTCACCATGACAAAGACTTCACACAATGAATCGGATGAGACCCGGCTATTGCTCCATCTATTGCACTCTGGGGCAAACGTACCGCCAACGCTACTTCTGACCCTCCTTCGACGTGTTATCCTTGGTACTCAACCAGGAGTACATAATGTGTCGCAAAAGTTCCTCTTGCTGGGCTTCCCTTGGTCGGAGATTCAACCTTCAGAGCTGGAAAAGGTCATTGGGAGACCTGACAACGTGATTTTTGTTGGTACGAGCAAGGATCGCTTAAAACCAAGGACGAGTGCCCCCGATTTCCCCGTGGATGGCCCCTTATTGGAAGAACGGGCTCGTGAAGCGCGTCTGGGTGGACTCAGTAAATGATCTTGATCTCGGAACGCTCTCCGCGGCTCTGAATGGTTCTCTATCACCAATTGTCGGGTGCTTCGTGGGTGAATGCGAGGACTTGGAGCAGTTTCGAACACTCCAGGCAGTAGCCAAAGTACAAGAGTTCATCTGGGTTGATTGCTTGTCGTCTAAGCAACCGACAGTGCAAAAGCTAAAGGATCTTCTGCTACGCGCCAACTCGAGACGGCTGAAGTTTTTCTTGTACGGATATCCACGGACTCCAGCACAAACCAAAGACTTTCTTGACAATATGACTGTCCCGCAGTTTGTACTGCACAACTCGGCTGTTGGGTTGACCGGGATACAGGAGACACTCAACTTTTTCAATGATCGTCCGACTATCGTGCAGTTGGATTTGACCAGATCTAAGACTGCGGACCCGTCGCTAGGGTCTTCTAAGCTCCGATCAACTTTCTTCTGCAAGCAAGTGGTGGTGGTGGTTGGAAGCGTTGGCGTTCTCGATTTGCCGCAGCTTCGTGAAGTCGTGGGGCCGATCGGATACGACGTCATTGGCATTCAACAAGACAATGCAGGACAACAACAAGACGAGGTTAAAAGCTATGAAGACAAGGAACACGAACGACTACTTGCATTCGAGCGCCGTGTTCAATCTGTTCAGGCTCCGCGCTGTCTGGTCGTCGGTGCACCCGAGTCACCTAACTTCTACCACGCCCTGGAAGCTCGCATCGGGTGCGCCATTTGCAAGATCGTAATCCTGCAAAGTGTTCAGGTGCATGTCCGAGACCCCAATGCACTTGACGATGGTGACTCTGATGACTATTCGGATGAAGAAGAAGGACCCGGGCAAACCGACGAAAACGACAGCGACACAAACGACAATCCTCTGTCGACACGGAGCGGGGTGAAGTGGCAGAAAGTGATGAAGGCTCTCAGTCCGCAGTTATCTCAACTCCTTTACACGTTTTCGTCGTCCTCCACTTCATCGATCTCGGTCGATGTTCTTGGATTCTTAGAGACTACTCCCCGAGGTTCACCTGACATTGTTCGGGACATTGCTGCCCGTCTTCGACCACGTCTGCTTGGTGTGGTTGGCCATCCGTTCTCATTTTACGAGACCGCAGCACGGCGGTGCTGTGGTCGACATCTGGTCGGGTTCGTCAACCTTGGACAAGCTTCAAGCAGTCTACAGGCACTTGAACAGCTTGAACTGATCGTGGCATCAAGTCCACATGCTGCCTACTGCATCGACGGCTTCCCACGTGCGTCCCTTCCAGGTGACAGCGAACCATCAGGCTCAACCTCAGCTCCGCCACCTCGTTACGTGGCCCAACAGCTGTGGGAACTAAGTCGTCGAGTCGGGACTCTCTCCACGCTCGTTCACTTTACAGCGGCGTTGGAAGTGCTGGAAGAGCGAACGCCGAAACGAGTGACGCGACGAATATTGAATGAGGCCCAAGACGACTTAGAACTCGCCTCAGGTGACCTCCTCAATTGGTTCGCGACTGGCAAAAGTCGTCATGGCGCGACTAGTGAGGTCACGTGCGACCAAACTCTCGAGGACGCGCAGGAGGAGCTGGACAGTGTGCTGAAGCGAGTGCTCCGTCCCCGTCGACCTGGAGTCAAGCAGAAAGCCATCTAAGTGCTATCGGCGCAAGGCGAGGTGATGCGATAAACTCACGGCTAGTGATACAGTGTATTTGCTTTTGGTGGGCTCCAGACCCTTCATTCGTCTACAGCGACATCGGGACGTAACTCCTCATATCATACCTTTATACATCCTAACTCCGCATAATATCTCGTCACCACTTGCCGCCACTTAAACCTGTCGTTGTTGCTGCTGCTGCACCTGCTTGCCGTGCTTGATGCAGTAGCCGCCGCTCCGAGCGGCATGACTGCAGCCTTCCGTGGCACATCGCTTGCCACCGCCGTGCGAGTAGCAGATGCCACCGGACTGAGCACTCTTGCTGCAGTTGGCCACCGCACAGCGGCGACCACCACCGTGCGAGATGCAGAAGCCTCCGCGGTGTGCGCACTTCTGGCAGCCAGCCATCTTGCAGAAGTGGCGACCCCCGTGCTCCATGCACAGACCCTTTCGCCTGGCGTCGTTTGTGCATCCGTCGCGACGGCACTTGGCCACCGGTTTGGAACTGCCAGTGCTGCTGATAGAAGGCGTCGGACTGGCCACCACCCGGGGCTTCTTGTTCAAAGGGGCAGACATAAAGTTTATGTGTTCAGTGTAGATAGGGACTCGCTTGTAGCTGGACATGGCCTCAGGGTACATGGGGCTATGCGGTTGAGCCGAGTTGTAGCTCGGGTACACCGAGACGGACACTGTCTGGCGTGTCCGGGTGGGCACCACCGTGCTCAAGGCCGGTAGGAATTGAGACTGCGTCTGTAGCTGAGACTGAAGCTGTAACTGAGACTGAAGCTGTGGTTGTTGCTGGGTATGTACTGGAGACGGGAGCGCGATGCTCAACAGCTGGCCGTTGTGCTGCGGTGACGTCTGGAACTGTGACTGGTGCGGGGCCGGTCGGCCCTGGATGTGGTCGTGGCAGTATCCCTGCATTTTGCCGAAATTGGCGCAGCCCTGGAACCTGCAGTACTCGAGTCGTAGCGGGGTGAGCAAACTGCTGCCCCCGACGACGGGGAATTTGGTGGCTGTGGAGGTGTTGGCCGGGCTGATGCTGCCGATCGACGGCAGCAGCGGCGTGCTGGCGGTCGTCGACGACGTGGCCAGGTTGATGCTGACGCTGGAGCTGTTCAAGAGCTGCTTCTTCACGGCGTCGGGTTCATTTTGGTAGTAGGCGGGGTCGGCGCCTGGGGCTTGGGTCATCATCCACGGGTGGGGGTCCATTCGACTCGGCACCAACATGTATCGCGGTTTTTAAAGTTTTTGTTGCTTTACTTTGCTGCTGCGAACGGGGTGTGCGCTTTCGCGTTCCTTTTCGCAAATGACACAAACGGCGGCGAGTGGGCAGTTCGCTTTGCTCGCTGGGGGTGCAGTTAACGATCACCAGCCGGTGCGATCTGCAAAAGTGGCTTTCCCGCTTGCTCGGATTCGTCACAGCGCTCGGTCGGGGATTCGGATCCAAGCAGGACCAGAGATTTTTCTGTGCAGGGTAGGGTGCTTTTCTTGCACTCGGCTGTTTTTTGCGGCTCGGAATGTCACTGCAGCAGCAGGTGTGTGTGATGTTGAGCTTGTTGAGCTTACATCGCTATTACCGGTACAGTATTGCCTCTGACTTAACTTTGCCTTGAGTGCGGGCCAGCGGCGCAGGTGTGTGTGCAGCACCAAATTTGTGGGGCCCAATTGGGGCTTTGCGTGCTGCGTGTGCAACGGCAGCCTTAGTCGGCGCCCCGAGCCGAAACAGCAGGCTGCGGCGCTCGTGGGCCGCCGAGCTGCTCGAGGTTTGGCTGATTTTTCGCCGTTATCTCTTTGCGTCCTTGGGGAACGCGTGCAGCCATCGCAGCATTGACCTGCCTGAAGATCGCCACCAAAATGCCACATTGGTGCGAGACCGTTCTGCACCTTTGAACGCCACCCACACCGGTCTAGCGTGGCGTTTCGACGCTGATTTACCGGAGCCGCGAAAACGCAAGATCGCCGTTTGTATGCCTCGACAGTGGGACGGCGCCGGAGAGAGCCACTTTTGGCTGCACTGCAAAAGCTGCAAGCACACTGCAACTCGGTCGAGTACGTTCATATCTCATAACCCTAGCGGGCAATTTTTGCCGAGGCGGCAAGTGAGCTGACGTGCTCTGAGCGGCAATTGCAGCGAAGCTTCCGAGACTTCTATGATGGAATCCATCGGGGTTTGGATTCAACGCAACATTGCATTGCAGCGGCACTTTGTCGTACCGTCGATTATGCTGGTCGTAAGGCGATGCCTCGGATATGGGGAAGATGCACGGGGCCTATCCAGGCATACGTGGCGCTCAGCTTCGACGCGAAGCCTATCGCCACGCTCAAGACCGGATAGCCAGCCACGACAAAAACGGTGGCGGCCGACAGCGAGATTGCCTTCCGGGGAAGGTCTCGCGGCCGGTGTCTCTTCGTGTGCAACCTCGACTGGTGCTTGGATGTGCTAGTCATCTCGGCGAGACATGGAGATCACCAACCTAGCACTCGTGGGCGTCGGCTGACAGGTTGCGGCGACCGGCTGCCACTTGGCCATCTCAAGATGTCAGTGACATGACCCGAACGCGGAGGCACACCATGTGGCGCTGTCACGGTGGTGGCCTTGCTCGAAGCAAGAGTCTCGAGTCTTCTTGACCCAGTGGTGAGATTTGGATGGGCTCTGCTAAATGTCCCTTTACCAATTTCAGCGTCGTCCACCGCATGGCGCTCGTCGCGCGTGCAGACATGACGGACTAGCAAAAGCTGCCGCTACGAAGCATTTATCTTCGCTAGGGATGGGAGCTTCATGTTGACAGCCGACGACGGCACAGCAAAGTTGACACATCGGCCTCCATCCTCAGCTGGTGAGCCCTCGCAAACCGGAATAAGCTCGCGACCGACCCGACGTGGTTGATAGTCGGGGCCTGCAGCTGTTTGTTTGCAATGACAGCAAGTGTGGCTCGCAGGCGCCGCTGGCGAGACTCTCCAGTTGACGAGTTGCACTTTGCCTGTCACTTGTCATCAGTGCTGACTCCGAGGTGATCATAGAACCGCTCGAGCGAAAGTCCTTGAAGCCATAAAAGCTGGCTATGGATAGGCAGCGTCCTGGTCAGCTGCAACGCCGGCCGAGTCCCACGACATCGCAAATCCCGCACCGACGGACCGTCCGTCGGAGTCCGACTCGGACGCGGTCATCTTGCAGCGCCGTGAACTATCCATGGGGCTGGATATCCCTGCCGTCTGCAGCAGAACGTTTGTTGGCCACCGCAGCCACCGTCCTACATCGACCACCTTGTGCATCGACTTGCAGCTTTTGGTGCGATCTTGCATCGATTTCGATGCAACGTCTAATGTCTACCTCTACTTCCTCGGACAGGCGCGGAAGGCCATCCACTCGCCCGGCGATCGCCTCGAACGCGGCCGGAAACAAACATCCAAGCTGTTACCAAGATCGTCGGCCTATGGGTCAAAGTGGCTCGCCGTTTCAACTCGCGACCAACACCGTGCTCTGTCCAATGGTCTGAGTTCACCCTGCTCGTCGTTTGCAAGTTGGTAAGATTGGTAAGAACTTGGGTCGTCCTCATCCTTCAGGCGTCCCAGAGAAGCGCTTGAATAGATCTGGGGCCGGTCCATCGCATTCTCGGTCGTACCCGCGATGTTGGCCATACCAAGTACCGGTACGAGGAAATAAGTTTCCTCGCAATGGGTCAAGCTCACTCACAAGCTCAGCTCTCGTGGCTATCGACCAGTCTCTTTAGCATGTTCTAAGCACTTGATACAACGTCTGATCACGCTAAGCAGAGCAACCGAGCGAAGGTCCATGGGGTGAATGCCAATTTCCACACGCATCGTTGGGGTGTAAAATGATGCGCATCTTCTGGGTAGCACCAGCAGTGATGCCAACGCCAGGAAGTCCATTTTGAAGTGACAGACTCTTCTGACTGGTATCCCATAAT
>JAAVTI010000135.1:0-10538 GCA_011947335.1 Phytophthora constricta | reverse complement strand
TCCTTCCAGACTCAAATGATAATGATGCAGGAAGTCCTGTTGTAAGGTTTTCGGGACCACAAGCCTCGCAATCTGATCTCGATCTTCATCCATTCGCTTCGTCAAGGGCAGTAAAACAACAGCTCGTTCTCGTCAAGCTCGTAGTCTTCAGCGATTTTGCCGCATGATCTCGCTTCCTCGGCTGTCAGTCTGCCCACTTCGCCACGCAGGTATGTTTTAAGATCAGCTATCCACTTTTCTTCGTCTTGAGCTTGCAAATTCGCTCACCCTCATTCGTTGCACAGTTCTTCCTGCAGCGCTTCGGGCTGTGAGCGTCGCCTACCTTGCGATCTCGTCACTGCGGCTACTCGGACCACTGCGCTTTCGTCCTTTGGTATCAGGAGCTCGTCCAACCGGTTGAGCGTCACCAGATCTTGACGTCTCTCTTCTGAGGTAATTACTGCGCCCTCCTGACGTTGTAACTGCACTAGCTAAACGATCTGCACTCTGATTCCAATCTCTCTTCATGTGCAGGAATTCGTGCTTGGGCCAAGATCGTAGACGTTCCATCGCCTTCTGGCGGAGCAGTACCAGACCGGGTGCTTTGCAATCGATCTCGCCTTTCATCTGCCGGATTACCAAGTTGGAATCACCGCAGATGACAAGGCGCCCCCTCCATTGTGGACAGGAGATCGAAACACAACAGCAAGCCTCGGTACTCGGCTTCGTTCACCGTCAGATCATCCATGTATTTGGACGCGGCAGTGATCACCGTCCATTCGGGCAGCTTCCACGATCGCGCTATAGGCTCCGCCAGATCTTTTGACGTGTGCGGACCCGTCGAAGCTTACTACTAGCAGTTCTTCGCTCAACTCAACCGTCGGTGGCGTCGCTGATATTATCTCGTGGTTGCTTCCTCGGGGCGATCGTTGTCAGGATTGAGTCGATCTCTTCACGTGGAGTGATACTAGCGGCGAGGGTCCCAAGATCTCATCTTCGCCCTTCATGCATTTCACGATCTCAATGTCCATGGGACAGGAGTGCAGCCCACGTCCAAGCCGACCTTGGAACCCCGAAGACTGCACCAACCACGCAAGCGTCGAGTGTCGGGTCAAGACTTTGACCGATCTCGTCACTAGAAGTGTGAAACAGACGTCCAAGATCCGCAGCAAGGCCAGCACTTCTTTATCGACTATCCCATAGTTGAGCTCGTTTGGCTTCAACGTTCGACTGGTGAAGGTCACTGGCCTATACACGCCATCATGTTCCTGCATCAATGCAGCCGAGATCGCCCACTTGCTCGCATATACTACCACGACAGGAACCCGATCTGGGTCAAAGTGTTGCAAGATCGGAGCAGTCACGATTTTATCCTTCAACATGGTGAAGGCTACTTGAGCACGTGTCCACTTGTCTTCCTCGGTGGCTGGCGACTCGTCGCCCCCGTCTTATTGTCAATGATGTCGACGCGTTGCCAACAATCCATCTCATGGAAGTCTGCTTCCCGCAGCTCATACAAGATGGCGGCATAGATCGCGAAATCTTCAATGAAACGACTGTAGTAGTTCAGACTACCAAGGAACGACTGCATCGATCTCAAGTTTCGAGGAAAGGCAAGTTGACCAAGGAGTCAAGATCTTTCGGATGCGCCTCGAGGCCATCTGAAGATACCCGGTGCCCCAAGTAATCAACCTTGTGGTAACCCCAGAAACTCTTGGCAACACTGATCGAGAGATTCCAACTGTCGCAAGTATCGAGCAATTTCTCGACCTTCGCACACAGGACATCCCATGATCCTGCGGTCACCAAATGTCGTCAATGTAAGATCGTCGGCCCAACACAGACGGCTTCGGCTTTGGCTCAGGCTCTCCAACTTCGAACAGATCGACCATTTGGATAGATCCGTGCCAGCCTTGATCCTGAGGTAACCATATAACGCGTTATCCAGAAGCCGTTGGTAGATCTGCGGCGCGTTCTTCAAACCGAACGGCATGCGAAGCCACTCGAAGAGCCGAAGGGAGTAATAAACGCCGAGATCCAGCGCGCACGATCGGTCATCGAGACGACCCAGAATCCGCTTGCCATATCCAGCGAACAGAACCAAAGTACCTTATCCAGATCCTCAAGCAGATCGTTGATCAACGGCATGGGATACACCATCAAGCGTGTGAGGTTGTTCACCAGGCGGTAGTCTATACACAGCCGGATGTCCACGCCATTTTTCTTGATGATCACCACGATTGGTGATGCCCATGGAGATCTCGACGGCTGGATGATCTTCGCAGAGAGAAGTCCTTTGATGAGATCGGACAGCTTCTCTCGGAACTGTGGAGCAACCTTACGCACACGTTGGGCAACCGGTTTCGCGTCTCCGACATCGATGTCGCAGACGGCGCCCTTAGCTGCCGGGGGTAGCGCATTCCTTTGCCGATCAAGAGATGTCGGTACTTCCATATGAGAGTCCGTAACTGGTCGATCTCTTCAGGCGAATTAACTGCGGGATCACCGACTTGAATATCTTCAATGGTGACTTCTTCGGTGGTGGTCGTTACTTCAGGCAGTACAGCCATTTGTCTCTCGACATCTTCCGCGAAGAGTTCACCGCCCTCGTGGATACAGACCTGTTCCGCCTCGGACTCCGAGTTTACGTACGGACGTAGGCCACGCTTGGGTTCCTGACGTTGATCCACTTGCGATTCTGATCTGGGATTAGCTGCCATGGAATCTGCTATCTCCACTTCGTTTGAACCCTTGACTTCCTCAATGCCACCGTTATTGATCTTCTCGTCTTCTTGTATCTGGATGGTGGCGATCTTCGAAGCATGTCGTTTCAGGATCTCTGTCGGTGTCTCGTATTCTGGCCGATCCACGACAGGTCCTACCTGATCCTCGGTTAACCTTGGTTCCTCGGTTGACTGTTCGGTCGTCGCTTGGAAGGCCAAGTTCTGCCATTCAGCATATCGGCGGGATCCGACGGAGACATATCCAGGCAATCGAGGTACGCGATCTCCCGACAACCACATTCCTAGTCGGGTATCCCGATGCAAGATTAACTTGTGATCACTGATGTTCGTCAACTGTAGGTACCGTGATCTCCCGGGACCTTTAACTACCGTAGGCACCCAGTGTTCGCCTCGCGTAATCCACAGCGTCTGATGATCTGCCAGTCTCGTATGCAACGGGACTTCGATCGATCCTGCAATCGGCACTTCGAGATGCTGATCGAGAGTCACCAGTCGGGCGTTACCGCTGAACAACTGGCGGCGTCCGGACAGCTGGATGCGTACTTCATCTGGCAAGCAGATTGATCCATCAGCCATATCGAGACGGACACCAGCAGGGACCATGAAGTCCATACCGATGATCGCGTCTGGCCAACTTGTGGACCGATCCACACGTCAAAGAAATATACCAGCGATCCAGCCAACGTGATCTTAATCCTGGCTCTTCCCACTGCAACGTACGTATTCTCTCCAATTCCAACGCATTCTTGCTTCTGACTCTCGTCAATGTAGCACCCAACCTTACGAGCAAAGGCGGTATCCAGAATGGACACCTCGGCACCGGAGTCAAGAAGTAAGTTTGCCTTCTCATTGTTGATCTTTCCCACCATC
This sequence comes from Phytophthora constricta, assembly GCA_011947335.1. NCBI lineage: Eukaryota > Oomycota > Peronosporomycetes > Peronosporales > Peronosporaceae > Phytophthora > Phytophthora constricta. The sequence goes on along the minus strand of JAAVTI010000135.1, from coordinate 6,945 downwards.
TTGGCTTGTCTGAACCACTTACCGGGTGCGTGATATTTCCAATATCCACGCGATTCTCCAGGTAACAGGTCCAAGGCCATGGCGACTTCCGATCTCGAGAATTCGTCGACTCGGCGAAGGCTTGACACAGCAGCGGTAAGTTTCCCATGAATGTCACATGTATTGTCGATCGGGTTCATCAGCTCACTAATTCTCGATCCCGACTGTTTCTCGACATATGCAAAGATGCAGAGCTCAGAACGCTCGGCTCGTACCGGATTCAAACCCGGCGAGCGTCCTAGTTTAACATCTTCTCCGCACTAGCAGGTAACATGCCTGCGTGCTTGGTGGGATTGTACCACTGGCGGATCATGTTGTAGAACTCCTCCATCGGACACTTCCCAACGTCATGGAGTTCGCCACACCCGCGACAAACGAAAAGGCAGCGATCTGACGGGTGTCCCTTCTTGCCACATTTCTGACAGGTCAAGCGTTTCCAGCAGCCCAGATCGTTGTGCTTCAAGGAACCGCAGTGAGAGCACCGAGTGGTCGGCATTCCCGAGTCTGTCGAACCAGCTTGAGGACTTGACCCGTGGATCTCCTGCTTGGCGACCTTGTCAGCGACAGCCATGAACATCTTACGCAGATCGCCCTCGCCTTCAGATCCGCTCGACTCGATCTCGGATTCACTGCTCTCGCTAGTGGTGCGGATCGTGCGGATAGCTTTGCAGTCGAGGAGGGAGTTGGCGCCGAGGATGCCTTCTGACGGTACTTGCTGGATCCAGCTGCTGCCTTGCCTTGACGTGTCTTCGCGCTGGCGCGCACGGAGTGCTTCTTCAAGAGCGTCGGCGTCGGCAAGTCGCAGCAAAGCTAGCTGGTCGGCCAGATCACGATCATCAAGGGTCTCAATGAAGTGTTCCACGTGTTCACGACGGGCTTCCATCGATCCATCCTTCACGCGAAGCTTCGCACGCATCCAGATACGTTCAAGCGGTACAGATACTCCAGTGGAGATTCTTCCGACTTCTTCCGCGCGTGGTAGTACTGTCTCGCGACAGATACTCCAAGACCGCAGTACTGCGTCTGGAATTCACGAAGGAGTTCTTTCCAGTTGCCGCGAGTCGTACGCCCCAGTTGACGATACCAGTAGCGGGCTGATCCAGTGAGCAGATCTCCGAAGACCAAGCACTCTTCATCTGGAGCTTGGTCACGGACGAAGGAAGACTTCGCCTTGTTCAACCACGATCTGGCACGATCTTCGTCGTGATCTTTCCCGAGAATTCTTTCAACTCCGAGATCGCGGACACACGAATACGTGGCGCGATCGGTGTTCCTGTTGCTGTAGTGGCGGTTGACACTGCCGCAGCGCGACTGGGCGCAGCAACGTCCATCGCATCAGGGTCAAACTCGTGGATCGACTCCATGTCGACATCTGGAACGTCTTGCGTCACTGAAATCGGATTTTCGAGTTGACTCTGTGGCACCAGCTTCAGGTTCTGATCCTTCAGGAAGTTATCCATAGCCACGTGGAAAACGATTGCAGCTTCTCGGGCGTGAAGGCCATCTGACCGGCGGCTGCAGGTTCGGAGGCCGAGATCGGTACAGGATCCGGCTGTGAAGTTGGCACAGCACGGCGTGCCGGAGTCGGTTCTACATCTGGTGTAGCAGCATGCGTCGGAGTACTGGGATACAGCGGGCGTCCAGTTCGCGGATGTAACATCGCGGCACCTGACGGACCAAGCGTCATTCGCTTAGGCTCGCTTGAGGCGTCCGATCCGACTTCCGAGGTCGCGGACGCATAGCTGGATGATCCCGTATGGTACTCCGCAGCGTGGGTTGGTGGCGATCTCTCGGTTTTAACCGCACGACCACCGACCACAGCCGACAGCTTCTCGAAGAAGGTCGTCAGCGCATACAGGATAGCATCTTGTTCAAGATCGAAGAGGTCCTCGGCGTCGAACGCCTGAGCCACGATCCCGGCTTCTTCCAGCAAGCGCAGTAAGGCCTTCACCGCTTCCAACTTGTTTGTCACCACCGGTGGAGCTGTCACCGGTCCCTTCCAGTCTCCGAGCAGATGCAACTGCATGGGGTTCCTGGACATGAACGCGAGGAGCTCCTTCCGGTGGTATGCGGCTTCCAGCTGCTCTTCAGTCAAGTCGAAGACCCACCACGATCTTCTCCGTCAGAGTCTGGAGCCTTCAGCTTCTTCCGCGCAGTCTTCGTCGGCGTCTTAGAGCTCGAACGCGAGGCTGGCGGGGTAGTGGTGGTGGTGGATGAAGGTTCTTCGGTTTTCACCGTCGGACCTTCGTCCGGCGGATCACGATTCGCATCGCGATCCGCGGGTGCCCCGAGGGGGCATAGGGAGGAGGTGAGGGTTTTTCTTCCAGATCCGGGTCCGGATCTTCCTCTGTTCTGTCAGCAGAGCTCCTCCCAGGGCTCGGCTGATCTGGGGATCTTGCTGGATTCAGCGGCGTCGTTGTCGATCCCGGCTCCGTCGACGCCTGTGTCCCTGGTTCAGTCTTGACTTGCACATCTTCTTCTTGGGACTCACGGTGAAATCCCGAGTCACCAGAAGATCCGGGCACGCGCACCATTGTGGTGTAGCGGAAGTCGTGAAAACGCGTTCGCGACCCACTCACACACGGCGCCCGAACTGCCAACTAACGGAGGGGTACTCCGATCAGCCGTGAGTGCTGAAACGCTCCTCACCTTGTGTACCCGTTGGCGGGGCTGGATCTGCTCTTCTGGTGTCTCAAAGAGACGTGCGTGTTGTCGGACGAACCGTCCTGGCGAGACGCGGGACTGGGTGCTGCTGCGCGGTAACTTCTTCAGGCAGCAGCGGGTTGGGGTGTCAGGCTCGATCGATAATTCGAGATCGGGCGCTGACGGGCCAGACTTGTCCTCTGGGCCCTGGGGTTGCCTTGCTGAGTGTGTGTTTCCCCTGTCCTTGTCCTTTCCTTTACGTGCTTGCCGCTTCCGATAGCGGGGTCTTTGTCTTGAGGGCTGAGGTAGTCTGGCCAAGCGATCCAGATCTACCGACGTCTGCTTACTTCTACGCGAGCACTGGGTGGGCCAATATACTTCCCGCCCCAGGCTGTTAATCTCGAAGGCCACTTGTGCAGAAGGAGGCGAATTCAACTCTGTTTGTTCCTTAGCATTCCTATCATCCACTATCTTTTGCTTCTCCCCTACATTCCCTTATATACCTTGACATCTGGCCAACTGGCTTCTGTCGTTAAAAGACTGCTGCAAAGATCGCGCTGTTAGTGGGTACCACTCAGCGTGCCATCACCAGATTACGCTCTTCGGTGGGCACACTCAGATCTGATCCTGTATCGTAATGATTGCTCCACCGATCTCCGAGATCAGCCATCGAGATCGGGTATCGGAATGATTGCGACATTGGTGAGACACGCTACTTTTAGGGTGGGATAGGGAAGATTAGGTAATCATAACGAATGATTGCGTCATCCATATAGCCAGTTGAGACACCCACTATGGCCATCACTCCTGATCGGGTCTACCAATCATATCTCGTCCATGTCACCATCAATCAATCCCAGAAATCCGGATGCGCTCCACCAAATCTGCATGCGTCGTGGATCCATCAGGTGTAGTGCTCCAGATCTGCGCTGTACGTCTGCCAATCTTGAATCGAGTCTGCAGAAGCCACCTCGAGCTCATGGTAACGAACCCGAAGCGTGTCCAGTTCATGCAGTTGATCACGCAGACGTTCTGCTATCTGTGTACTCTCAGCGGCAAAAGCTCAGCATTTCCTCGGGCTTGATGTTCCTGGTTGTAGCGACGCTGACAGAAGGAAGCAAAGGCGCGGACACGAGTTGCCCGGTGGGCAATGTATCACGGAGATCACCCACATGCCTCGATAGAGTCCAATAGCGCTGCTGAAGGCCTTGGTATGCACTCTGAAGTTGGATGTGATCGGCACCTTGCAGCAGGATCCCTTGGAGCACCTCAACAGCAGACTGAACGGCACCCAGATCCAGTGCAGGTGCTGCAGCACTGTCAGGAGCACCATCGGCGACACGAACGCAGGTTAGACAGCGCGAGGATTCACTGGAGACAGAGGATCCGCCATCAGGATCCGATGCAGAGCGTGATGTATCCAGATTGGAGGTGGTGGAGCCTTCGCTAGACATCGTAGATGACGATCCGTGGGCAGAAGCAGGATGATGTGTGAGTGTGGATTGACGGTGTCTGCGGCAGCGCTGTTGTGCAGCGTGGACCACAGACAAGGGGCGGTTGTGGTAAAGCGGATTCCAGGAAAGGCCCAAGCGGGGACCCAGATGTCACTCAACTGCGGTAGTGACCAAGGGACCGGAGACATGTGAAGGAAGTGGGATCAAGTATCCAGTACCCACTGTACCCATCTTTGGGTGCACCTTTAACCAGTTGGTGCATCCAGTACTCACTGTACCCATATTTGGGTACATATTTACCCAGTTCGAGGATCTAGTACATACTGTGTGGATCCAGTGCCTATTTTGGGAGTGTGTACCCACAGCGACTGATGATGTTCAAGAACGATGAATCCGGCTGGATAGCGGGAAGGGTGTGCAGTAAAGGAGTGGCTGAGAGCCAGTAGAGAGTCCGGCACACGAGGAGGCCACATGAGAAGAGATAGCAGTTTTGGGACGGAATCTCAGGATAGGGAGGATAGCTAAAACCATAAACAGAGTTGATTTTGCCTTCTACTACGCAAGTGCCTTCAGGACCAAGAACCGGACACGGGAAGTATATTGGCCCCATCTGACGTCAACTGGTTGCATCTACGCGTTGGCATTATAGTGGATCCATCGGATAGTCTGGCCGTGGATCCATTCAACTCTCATTAAGATCCCGCTATAGGAAGCGGCAGATACGAAAAGGAAAAGGCCCCGCCAAGGGAGAACACACCCCAAGGCACCCCACGGCCCTGGAAGAGAGTCCAGGCCGCCAGATCCAGGTCAGACCAAGTCGACCTGAGGTTTGGATCTACCCCGGACGCAGCGTGAAGATTTCCGCGCTGCTCCACCCACGGCTCCCAAGTCCCGCCAAGACATTCATCTTCGCCCCCACGCGTCTCTTCGTGTTCCAAGAAGAACCGATCGAGCCCACCGACGGGTACACAAGGTGAGACCAGATTCAGCTGATCACGGATCCATCGGGGAACCCCTCCGTTAGTCGGTGTCCGGGCGCAGGTGGCAAGCTTCTGGTTGCTTAACTCAGCTTTTGCGACTGCTGCTACACCAAACTTCAGTTTGCAAGTGAGTGGCCCGAGAGTTCTCTGACTGGTTTTGAGTTTGATGTGACGTGGGCACAACTTTATTGTGGGCGGGTCGAGAGGTGGTACAATGATGTGTTCATCCACGCTTTTCTCGATACACTGGCGGACACGTTCAAGAAGTACGTGACGTGCTTCCTTCCAGCGATGACCGCCCCAAAACCCAAGCGAAAGGAGGGCGCGTGTCGGCAGTGAACAAGGGAGATTGTGTTTCCTCGGCGATTCGTTCAATGTTGGAGACAACCACGGCTGACTATGTGTTTATGCCAGTGAACCTGAACAGCAACCATTGGGCTTGCCTGCTGATTGATAACGTTACGGGGACCGTACTTGGATACGACAGCACGAACAAGCCTTCCAATTACAAGCTGCTGAAGCAGTTGGCTGTGGAGATTATAATGACCACGCTGACAGGTTTCGAGTCGAAGTCGGTGCGCAGCCCTGTTCAGAACGACAGTGATAACTGCGGTTTGTTTGTCTGCCTTATCTTCTGGACACGGTTTTGGAAAGAAGCTGGCAACGACTACTCGGCTGATGGACTTTGCCGCAGACGGTGGGAAATCTTGCGCGCAGTTGTAGACTTCAGCAACACGCGCAAGGGTAGCAGCTTCAGCTTGAAGATCTAACACTTCAATACACGTTTTAGTTATACTTCAACTCTGTGATGACGAAGTTGTCATGTCCATGATTCTTCCATGTTTGGTTAAGTTAAACACAAGGTGACTGTCCTAGTAGAACTGAGACGTATTCATCGAATTTATGTGAACAATGGTCAGTTGCTTACGGACACTGCTGGGAGCAGTCTGCGACTCGGCACATGCCGACAGCTGCATTCACCATTCAGTCTTCATTTTTCACAATGTTCCGTCAACATGAAATTTGCATGTTTCTGAAGCATGGAAACACATGGAGGTAAAATGATGGCGTGATAGGTCCAGCTGTATAGATAGAAATAGTCCAACATGGATAGAAATAATGAAATATTTCCGTAAGCTATTCAGGGTGTGGAAGTCCAAAACCAGACATGGGAATGATCTGGCCGAAAACAAAGATGAAATAGTCCTAACCCTAAGAAACAACGTGGGCCACAGCAACGTCCAAAAATAAATTATAACACTCCGCCTCGTTTTTACGGTGGCGCGAATGCCGCTTTTGCCACCCCTACACACAGTCGACTGGCACGTCGTTGCGCAGGGTGTCTCTACACGCAACTGAAGCAACGGGTAGAAGTTTGTCTCTACCAGCGGCGCTGCCACTGTTCAGCTTCTTCATGACACGGGGCTTCCTCTGGACATGGGGCTTCCTCTGGACACGGGGCGGTGACCGATAGGGGTTCTGTGAAGTAGGGTCAGGGCAGCTCTGCTCAAGATATCTGCAGCGCAGATCAATGCCAGCATTGACTGGCCAGCAGAGCCTAGCATTTTAAACTAATACAACATCGGGGTTTTGGGGGCTGGCACTTGCTCACTCGGAAACTTGCACCGCGTGCAACAAGCCAGCCCTCTTTTGTCCCCAGCGGACCCTTTGTCCCGCTACGACATTCTTCCTCTAAATGGTGGCAACTCGCTCACAGGCGACTGTCTCCTCACAGGTTCCGATTTTTGGTACACACAGTGCTGGCGAGTGGTGTTGCTGGTTCCGTTGTTTGAGAGTACTGGAGAACATAAGATTGCCATCTGTCAAGA